>JAXQQM020062868.1:0-53366 GCA_034641835.2 Pinus albicaulis | reverse complement strand
AGATTCATATCAACACAGATCAGATAGCAGAAACACAGCAGAACAAATCAGATATTTCATACCCCTTGCTTCAGCAAACCCTAGTATGAATACGCGCTTTTACTTCACTGATGTCGCGTATATACGCGCTTCCGTCCACACAAACCAGCGTATACCTCAGTGTATATTTTATTGCGCATACGCGCTTTCTCTTCGCTGAAGCTGCGTATATACGCGATTCCTCCGCGTCGAAGTAGCGTATAGATCTTCAATCATTACAGAGCAGCATACTTCATCAGATCAGATATTCAGTTCAGATCTACCCTTTTTCTTCAGACAGATGTTCGCCTTGATGCTCGCCTCATCACAGATCTAAGCCTTCCATAAGCAGATCTAGTAAATACAAGTGCATTTCAGATCTAGATCCCCTTCTTCATCATTGGTGCATCATACATTCATATTTATCTTCAAGTGTAACCCTTTCCAATCAGATCTACTTCAGAGAGAAGTATTCATTCAAGCTCAGACATCTTGCACCCACTCTCATGTTGTGCACAATGAATTTCTTCTCCTTTTATATGATTATCCTTTTTCAATACCATGAGCCCCTTTTTCAATACCATGGACCAAAACAATACCATAAGCCCAAAACTACCTGGACGGGGTCAATTAGGCGGATCATTACCCAATACTATGGGTCCATACCATGGTGGTTACCCTTGGATTTGCACTTTTTGAGCGCTTTAGCCCATACGCGACTTGTAACGTTCCTTTCCGCGTGCATACGCGACTTCCCCTAGGCCAATCCGCGTATACCAAGAGACATGCTCTTTTTCATCATTCTCTGAGTACATTCTGAAATCCTTTCTTCATTGCCTTCTGTAAATACTGTAGATACATCAGATTTCCTTCATCAGGGACATATTCTATCAAACACAACTTCATCAAGTAAGTTGTCATCATCTTCATCAAGTGGGTTTCCTTTCAAGTACAACACTCAACATCATATCATCAACGATCATCATATCACTTCAGATTTACATCATTTAACAAGTCCATCAAGTCAAGCATAACTTCATCAGGTGGAGTGCCATCAAGGACAATACATGTCAACAGTCGCACGTCTTCATCTTCATTCATTGGGTTGCCATCAAGGACAACACTCTGCATCATATTTCCAACAATCTCCCCCTTTGGACTTGATGGCAACCACGATGGTGTTTGGTTACCACAGCAGATAGATACCATGTCACTCTCCCAAATATGTCACATCATTACCTTCTCTTTATTCAAACACCATGTAACTCTCCCCCTTTGACATCAAGGGCAAAGGGCGGATCAAAAACCAACATTCTCCCCCTTTTCTCCTCATGTGGAAGAAACAGTCTGCAGATCTGATATGTGCTGAAGTGGCCAAGCTCCCCCTGAGTCCTTGCTGAATCTCCAAACATATTTGTCAATGAAGTACATGACTCTATGAACTTCCTATCACCAAAGACTCATACTTACATCAAATATCCAACCAAGTGGATTTACATATAAGACTCAAGTACCCAACCAAGTGGGTTTACAAAATTTGACTCGGCTACCCAACCAAGTGGGTTTACAAAAATGACAAGTCCTTACATGACTGAATATTACAATTTTTACATCATGGGTCTCAACAAGACCTTTTCACCAAAAAATAAATATGACCATTTATGACCAACACCAGAAAGTCCTCAAGAAAGAGAACATATTTCAGAACCATAATAATGCCAACACTGCATTATAGTCAGCAAAGCTAATGCTCCTCCTGAATCTGTGCAACCATGCATCCTTTTCATATGACTAAGGCTCCCCCTTAGTTTGTGCAACCTGAACATTTTCACCAACAAATCATCAAGGCATCTTCATCAAGACATTAGAAACAGATTTATGAGAACTGGAACACCACCAGAGATACCAAACAGCACTGCAGCTGTGCTGAAGAGAGCTGAACCAACCAAGAATTGTCAGAAACCAACCATACGCGGTTTTATGTGCAGTAACTAGCGTACATACGCGACTGTGTTTCAGGAAACCCGCGTATCTTAAGACACCTTCTAAATTTCAACCAGATCTGATTCTTTGTAAGGCAAAGACAGTGTTCAGCTTCTTTCTGAGATATTTGACTGCTTCCCTGGACTACAGATATAACAGAATAGTGTAGTTGTGTCTTCAAGCGTCATCCATTGGTTGCAGCATAAGCCCATTAGTAACTAAGCCTTCGGATCCTTTGCAGCATCAATACATTCTTTCCAAAAGAGATTATCATATCAGAACAGCATCTTCAGATATGTGTCAAGCAATCATGCATGTGGTCCAAAATCACCATGATCTTCAAGAGGTAACATGAAGTAACATATGTAGGCAAAAGATCTCAACCATAGCAACCAAACTCTATATGATCTGAAACAAATGATATCCAGCTCATCCACACAAAGATACTTATCAGCAACTAGGGCTCAAAATCTTATCATAATAATCCATGTACCAAATCATCATCATTTGAGCATGAGTATCACCAAGACCAAAGAATAAGCAGTCATATTTTCAACAATGCAACCATTAGAATTCAACCTGCTACTCCCCCTAAACCAGTGCTTCTTCCTTAACTTCTGCAATCTGAGATACCTTCAACAGCAAGTCATCAATAACAATCTCTTCATAATCTGTCCTCATCTCTGAACTATAAGACTTTCATCTCAACAATGAATGCTCTTCATCATAAAGCAACCAGGCTTCATCCATAATATTCAACACAAGAACCCATGCATCATTTCATTATCATGAGTATAACTAGAATGATGCTAACAGTGAAATCATCAGCAGTCAGACTGATGCTCCCCCTGGACCTCTGCTTCAGATCTTCAGCTATCAGATAGATTTTCTTATCATCAATGCATACGCGACTGCGTCTTATGGAACTCGCGTGTATACGTGACTTTAGTTAATGGAACCTGCGTATGGAAAGTGAAGCATAGAAAATTTCCATCTTCCTTCATTTCTTCCAGAGCTTGTACCTCCTGTACCTGTCCTTTCCACATCAGATGCGCTGTCAGAAGTAAACATAACCCGTATAATCAAATCAACCATGAGAGTCATCATGCATTGCTCCTCTTGTGACGATACATTACTAGATCTCATAATGTATCTCACATCATTCCTGCAGTCAACAAGAAAAGTCAGCTTCAAAAGCGGATGACTGCAGTAGGGTCATAATTCCCTACGTTTCTGATTGGTCCTTCATCTTGAATTGAGTGTTTTCTTCAAGAAAATCATTGTTTTCTAGAGCATCAACAAAAACATCCTTTTCTTCTCTAGATTGTTTCTTATTCCATCCCTCCATCTTCTTCCCGATTTGTTTTCTATTTGTGTGCTGAAATTTCTCATATCTGTTCGACCTGCATTCCTTTCTTATATGTCCATACTTGTTACAATAATAACATCTCATGTGTCCAGAAAAATAAGCATAAGAATCATAATGAGTATTTCTATTCTTCCTCCTTTTACAATCAGCTGCTTTGTGTCCATACTTGTTACATGAAAAATAATATCCCTTGAAGAAACCAGAGTACCTTTCTATGTAGGAACTGTTTGTTTGAGGCTGAAATGATCTGCTCCTGCAATTTGCTGCAACATGTCCATAATTATGACATTTAAAACATTCAACATTCTTGAATGAATTCCTTTGAGAATTCATGATTGTTGGTTGAGCTTTTGTCTCTTTCAACACTTCAGGTTTTGCATTGACATCCTCTAAATTTTTGGCACTTCCTTGTGAGCTAGATTCTCCTTTAACAGTTTCATGGAAACCAAGACCATGTTTGATAGCGAGAGACCTTTGATTACTCAGAATATTGTCCAAAATGTTAGTACTATCATGAAACCTCAAAAGTTTAACCTTTTCTTCTAATTTACCTTTGAGAATATTTACCTCAACCTCCAAGGCTTGTCATTGCTTTGTCATGCTTTCTTCTTTTCTTCTTCCATCTTCAACTTGATCCTTCAGATTTAGAATCTCTTCTTTCAACCAATCTTCATTTCCTTCACAAGTTTGTTGCAGCTCTTCATTCTTCTTGTTTGATTTTTTCAGATCTTCTTTGAGAGAGATAATTTCTGCTTCAAGGCCTTCCTTTTCAAAGGATTGTAGAGGTTCCTTATTCTCCTTACTTGATGCTTCTAGCTCTGCTTGCAGAAATATGATAGCAGCTTCAAGTCCTTCATTCTTCTTGCTTGATTTTTCCAGATCTGCTTCTAGATCTTTAATTCGATTGGATGCATAAGTATGAAACCTTTGATACTTGTCCACCTGTTCTTTTAGCATTTCTATTTGATCTTTCATTTGTGAGATCATCTCTTTATAGATAGTTTCTTGCTTATTGTATGAACTATGTAGTTCTTCTTCTTTAATCTTGAGAGCTTCTTCTAGATCCACAACTTTACTTTCACTATCTTTACTATTGTTTGCACAAAGAAGAGTATTACAAGTGGCCTTCTCCTTCTTCTTCTTTGCCATGAGTGCTTGTAGATCTTCGTCAGAATCTGTTTCATCTTCTTCAATTTTTTCTATACATGATTTCTGAGATATCTCCTTTCCTCGAGTAACCTTCTTCTTTTGCTTCTTAGCCATGAGCACTTTCAGATCTTGGTCAGAATCTTCTTCATCTTCACTGGACACTTCATCATCATCTTCTTTTGCATAATAAATTTTTCTCTTTTCAAATTGTTTCCCTTTACCATGCTTTTCTTTATAAGGACATTTAGCAGCATAATGACCAACTTTTCCACACTCAAAACATTTGAAGGGAAGCTTACCTTTGAATCTTCCAGTACCTAGTTGGAGCTTTCTTACGAAATTTGCTTCTTCTTCATCAGATATGTAGCTGGAATCTTTGACAACTTCCTTTTCCTTCCCTTTAGTAGATGCCTTAAAAGCAGCTTCTCTTACTTGAGAAGGGCCTCCTTGTCTCATTTCAAAAGCAGTCAGAGTACCATGTAATTGAACAATAGTAAGAGTTTGCAAATCTTGCCTTTCTTCAATAGCTGAAACTTTAGAGTCAAATTTTGAAGTTAATGATCTTAAGACCTTTTCCACCAGAGTAGTATCAGCCATGGTTTCACCCAAATTTCTCATTCGATTTACAATATCATCCAGACGAAGAAAGAAACTGGCAACACTCTCATCACTATGCATCTTCAAATTTTCATATTCAATTCTAAGAGTTTGGAGTTTTGCACTTTTTACCTTTGTGTCTCCTTCATAGCTTAGAATGATTTTGTCCCATATGTCCTTTGCCAAATGTAGCTGCATCACTTTAGCAAATTCTGATTCAGACATGCTTCCCAATAAGACATTCATTGCTTTGGCATTGATTTCATACTTCTTTCTTTCAGCTGCATCAGTAGGAATACTTGCCGGGTATTGATAACCTTCTTCCACGATTGCCCATACATCTGCACCAAGACTTTGCAGATAAGCTTTTGTACGTACCTTCCAGAAGATCGGATTGCTTCCATTGAATAGAGGTGGCTTTATAGACATTACTCCTTCTTGACTTCCCATTGCGACGGATCTCCTTTAAGCGATCAAGCTTCTGCACAAGGACCCGCTCTGATACCAATTGTTGGGAAAAATACTGAGAGGGGGGGGGGGGGTGAATCAGTATTTACTGCATAATCAAGATCCTTTTACTTTTCATTCCTTAAAAACCCATACGCTACTTTACTTCAGTAAACCAGCGTATATACGCGGATCCCCTTTATGAAACTTGCGTATACACAGAGATTTAGATATGTCATTAAATCTTCACTTAAATCATTCCATCATGTATTCTTCAGATATTCAATAAGCAGTAAACAGGTGCAGTAAGAACAGAATAAACCATCACACAAAGCATCACACATGAACACCAGGATTTTTAGGTGGAAACCCAAATCGGGAGAAAACCACCGCTGCAGTTGCTCAGCCTTCAATATTTTATTATAGAAAAAACATCTTACAACATATGTGCTGGCGCAGACTTGACCAGCACGCAGGCACCCACCTGCGCTCGTTTACCAGCCTCTCCTGGAAGGGAGCTCCAACCCCCTGACTCGTTTACCAGCCTCTCCTGGAAGGGAGCTACGACCCCCCGATCTCGTTTACCAGCCTTTCCTGGAAGGGAGCTACGCCCCCTGACTGAAGGCTACAACCCTCGGCACCACCTTGGACCACGTTTCATCAATTTTCACACTGGATCCAACCACTTTAATAGAACACAACTTGCAGGCCACAATTCATCATATTTCCAGACCGAACCCTTTCCATACTTTTAAGCACAACCATACATCATTAACAGATTCATATCAACACAGATCAGATAGCAGAAACACAGCAGAACAGATCAGATATTTCATACCCCTTGCTTCAGCAAACCCTAGTTTGCATACGCGCTTTTACTTCACTGATGTCGCGTATATACGCGCTTCCGTCCACACAAACCAGCGTATACCTCGGTGTATATTTTATTGCGCATACGCGCTTTCTCTTCGCTGAATCTGCGTATATATGCGCTTCCTCCGCGGCGAAGTAGCGTATAGATCTTCAATCATTACAGAGCAGCATACTTCATCAGATCAGATATTCAGTTCAGATCTACCCTTTTTCTTCAGACAGATGTTCGCCTTGATGCTCGCCTCATCACAGATCTAAGCCTTCCATAAGCAGATCTAGTAAATACAAGTGCATTTCAGATCTAGATCCCCTTCTTCATCATTGGTGCATCATACATTCATATTTATCTTCAAGTGTAACCCTTTCCAATCAGATCTACTTCAGAGAGAAGTATTCATTCAAGCTCAGACATCTTGCACCCACTCTCACCATTTTCACAATGAAATTCTTCTCCTTATATATGTTTATCCTTCTTCAATACCATGAGCCCCCTTTTTCAATACCATGGGCCAAAACAATAACATGAGCCCAAAACAACCTGGACGGGGTCAATTAGGCGGATCATTACCCAATACTATGGGTCAATACCATGGTGGTTACCCTTGGATTTGCACTTTTTGAGCGCTTTAGCCCATACGCGACTTATAACGTTCCTTTCCGCGTGCATACGCGACTTCCCCTAGGCCAATCCGCGTATACCAAGAGACATGCTCTTTTTCATCATTCTCTGAGTACATTCTGAAATCCTTTCTTCATTGCCTTCTGTAAATACTGTAGATACATCAGATTTCCTTCATCGAGGACATATTCTATCATCCTTTCAAGTACAACACTCAACATCATATCATCAACAATCATCATATCACTTCAGATTTACATCATTTAACAAGTCCATCAAGTCAAGTATAACTTCATCAGGTGGATTGCCATCAAGGACAACACATGTCAACAGTCGCATGTCTTCATCTTCATTCGGTGGGTTGCCATCAAGGACAACACTCTGCATCATATTTCCAACACTTATTTGGAGCAGCGGACTTCCACTGCGTTGTACAGCCTTGAGTTGTTCAAGGAGGGGATAAAAAATCATCCTAGTGTGTCACTATTGAGCTACATGTTAGGAATCTATAATTTTTAGTAGATTGGAAGAAAACTTCCCTCATCACCCACGCCCTAACGCGGTCGATTGGAAGAAAACTGCCCTCATCACCCACGCTCTAACGCAGTCGATTGGAAGAAAACTGCACTCATCACCCATGCCCTAACACGGTCGATTGGAAGAAAATTGCCCTCCGCTCGAAGGCGGTCCGATGGATACCGCCGATTTTGACGACGGCGATAGGATGGCGGGGACCACTGGGCTGATGGACTCCGCACCGTTGATCTGCAGATCATATCGACGGTGGAGATTGGCTGAAACTTTGAACCGACGAAAATTTACAATATAATAAAACCGACGAGTTTTAATATATAACCAAAAGTTTTAAACTTTGGGCAGAAATAATTAATACTAAAAATGGCTCGGCACCCGATTGCGGGGTCGTGGGGCACATGGGAGATAATAAGACCGGAGGCTTATGAAGAAAGGGATAACCGGCATCGGAGGATGAGATAAACACTTGGAAGACTAGCGCTTGGTTTCAGCACCAGGGCATATGAAATGGAAGGGTTAGAGACTTAGCCCAAGGGGGCTTAAGTCTACGACATATAAAAAATGTGATGTTTATGGATTTCCAATGGTTTTCAAGGGAAATTGAGGGTTCCGATATGGTTTAAAAATGAGTTTTAAACTATGTAAAGAGGATTTTCACGAAAGGGAGAAAAGGAATCATGAAAATAGAGGAGTTTTACGGAGAAAAATGGGAGCAAATGAAAGTTAGTTTTGGGAGAAGGGGAAAAGGGAAAAGGTGCTTGCAGTAGTATTCTGGCTTGGAAATCAACAGGATTTCTGAGGGGGGGAAAAGGCACAGTAGCGAAGATTTTGAGACAGAGGCATGAGGCCTTCAAGAGTCTTCAAGAGCCAACAATTTTTAGCAATGAAATTTTTTCCTTGAAGGCTCAAAAATTCCTAGCCACCTTTTGCTATAACAAATATTATAGGTGGCTAACACTGCACACAACACTTGGGGTTGGGGTATGGATTTTTGGAGGATAGGATGATATTTGTCCTAAAAAATCCAATGCTGAACAATATGTTCAGCATTGAGCTTGAGAATGAGAAAAAAAATACACCATTGAGGAGTTCAACAATGCTGTCATTGAGCAGCAATGATGATTTTGGGGTCAGATATTATTATTAGAGCATTCTGATGACCATTACACTTGTGTGATATTGGATGAGCAGATGATCAATGAGAGACATCTTGTCTTTCATCATTGTGATGGATCTTTTGGAATGAGAATTGTACAACCCTATGAGGAGGATTTTCCTTCAACATACTTGGATCCTTATGGATTCAATATGACCATTGGTGTGGTATCTTCACTGGGAGATCTCCAAGAGATTTCATTTCAACATCCCATGAAATGCAAAGGTAGAAGTCTAATTTGGGAGGATGTTATTCTCCATTTGAGGAGTACCAAGATGGAGCATGGTCGGAGAAACCCACATTTGGATGAATGGGTGTGGATGGTGAGCAAGAGGTTGGTGAGCCACTTGCATATTTATGACATAAGGCAGCAGGAGGCTGCGTTGGCTACTCTTGAGAAAGTTTGGCCATGATGTGACATATCCTTCTCCAAAGGGTATGTTGGTGGAGGAAACTTGGTAGGACACTTGCATCATATGGTAGCAAGCAGTTTGGGTGCATTATGTTGAGATGATATTCTTCATGTCAATCATCATATATTCACCTCATGATTTGTATGATGGAGGTGTGAGGGAGCAATAAGAGTTATTCTTGCTTTGGCTACTCTTGGGAGAGTATGAGCAGAATTTTTCCCATACTTGGCATGATATTTCAAGAGAAAGGGATGGCACAATCAGAGTGCAAAGAGGCTACCCTTCAACATTGGAGGATAAGGAGGCACTTCCATATGGGAGGAATATTGCCACACATAGCAGCATGATGGTGGATGACTTTGGAATATGGTGTGTCAAAGAAGGGAGTCGTGGAGTGACAAGAGCCTTATCACTAAGGCCAACAATGTTGTCACTTGGGAGTATGTTTCTATTCATTGAGTGTTCCAAGGTGAGTATGCATCCCCTCATTTTGCAGACTTTTATGAGGAGATTCTCATGGGATGAATCATCCCTGGACCTCACTTTCAGCCTACTCACTATGCATGGTAAGAAATGTATTTTTGTACTTATTGATCATTTCATTGAGTATTTGCATTATCTCACCATCTATGTACAATGCACTGCTCCACAAGAGGGAAAGATTATTTTTGGGTTTCATGGTCATTCTAGGACCAACACTTATGATGGAGATAACCCTTCTCTACATGACTTTGGGAAAGAGTGTTGTTTTTCTTATCATGCTCAGCTGATATATAATGCTATTTACTACTTCAATTAGATGAGAAAACATGTACAGCTAGCAACTTGTTGGGGGAAAAATTGCCACATGATTTTCTCAAACAGCAGTTGGAAAGACTGCGTTATATCCACTGGAAAAACCATTGGGACTATCCAAACTTGCACATAACCTTCTTATTTTTTCTGATTTGGATACCATATGGTGATGATGTACCATTCACTTTATATGGGATGGATTGGGCTAGCATGATTCATGATTCTATGGAGAGGATCTTTGGAGATCAAGTCTTCTTCTTGCCACTTGAGGGCAACATTATTGCAGCCCAAGATCAGCAGCTACTCTACACTTATCATAAGTGGAGAGATAGATAGTGTGGGGTAGGCTACTTTGTCTACCATTTCCATTCATTTAGCCCACCTACATTGCAGGATCCAAGGGTGGAGGAGGATTTTCATGAGTTACCATTTTGGAGGGTGGCTCATTTTGTGTGGATGATAGGTTGGGGATGGGAGATTCACATGGGGATCATAGATCCAAACATATATCAGATCTCATGCCCCAAGAAGGCCTCTAGACAACACATTGTTGCCTCCATGGGTGTTTTGCTTCTACATGATGATATCTATTTGGGATGGTCACTAAAAGCTAACTTGCATACTTGGGAGGGGCAACTTGGAGATGTATTGATGAGACATCATCTTGTTCCTTGGAGGAGTTTATCATATGAGGACGCTACATGAAGAGGAGAGGAGGATCTTCAATTATATCCTTGCATTTTCTTGAGGATAAGCAACATTTGGGAGGGGAGGACTGTAATATTCCTAAATTAGCATGCAGCTAATTGGAATATTATTTTTTCTCTAAACCTATAGTTAGATGAATAAATGGGTAAGGAGGCCCACAAAAATTTCTAGCACCAATAAAATCCCTCTTAATGTGAAAATGGATCATATTCATAGCTGGATAAAACACCCTCATGTGTGAACAAGAGCTGATGCATGGAGACAAGGTCAAGTTTGACCAGGTCAACAGAGATGGAATAGAGGGAATGAATCACTAATAGAGACAGCCAGTATGAATGTGGATTATTTTAGACAGCTACATAAATTTTGGATTGAAGACCCTTAGGTGTGAAAAGGGTTGGAGCAGGTTGAAGAGCTCAACCTTGACCAAATCAAACAGTGTTGTTATGGAGGAGTGGCACTAATGATGGGACAACGCAGTTTTGGAGGGAGATTGATTGTGAGATGGTGGAAAACCTAATGAGTGGGACCAAAGGTGAGAAGGCTCACATTTTTTATAAGGAAGAGGATGGCATCCATATGAGGTTAGCTTATGAATTATATTTTGATATGTCTGTTTAGACTTTTCTCTCTTCAGCTGTTTAGATAAGATTGCTAGTGTTGTTTACCACAAGGTATTCCTGTTTAGGAATTCCATATCTTTCCTTGAGAGGCCTCTTGGGAGAGTCCTGATCTATCATTCCACACATCCGACATTCTGGCCAAGCTTCAGTCTTCAGCTGCAGTGCAGTTTCTATAGAATATTGTGTTGTGTTGCAGGGTGTTGCAGTGGAGGGTTGAGAAACCCACTTTCTGAGTTTTTCATAGGGGGAAGGATTCCTTCTCCTAGGAGATCAGTTTGGAGGGTTCTTGAGCACATTTCAGATATTTGGAATCATTCCAATCTATTTCCATCACCTACAACGTAATTTCAGTCTGGAATTGCATTATTTGGAGGGCAGCTTCAGTGAGGGATAGTGTGGCTATGTTTGAGTGTTTTCCTGTGATTGAAGGGTTCAACCTTTCATTGGAGGATACCTTGTAGTGGATTTGCATCAGATCTATATTATTTCAGCCTCCTATCTTCATGTGCTTCAGTTTTCAGTGACTCTTCAGTCCTTGGGTTATAGATCACCATTTGTATTTGGGTGTATTCCTAGAAACCCTTCCCGAGTTCTCTTGGATTTGTATAAAGGAGACTAGATCTTAGTTTTTGAGCAATATTGATTAATATATGAGAAGATATATTTGTATCTTTAATTTCTAAGTATAAACCCTCATTAGAATGCGCTGTCACTTTTATGCAGTAATTCTGTGTTGCAGTAGTTTTGGGGATTCAGTGTTTTTAAGCTATTTTGGGTGTGGGAGACTTGTTTAACTCCGCTATCATGATTTGTTTCTAATCTCCTCTTGGATCTGCGTGTTAGGAATATCTAGTGGATCCATGGTTTGATTTTGATTATTATAGCATACATTTCTGAAAATGCATTTTTTATGCATGTGTTGCTAAGTTTTCCCATTTTGGTATATTACAAAATCTGAAGGGAGTGAGACTTCATTGTTTCATCATGGTTTAATGAAACTACTGGTTTTAGATGAACTCCAAATTTTAGGCAAAGACTAGTCATAATTTTTTTTTGTTAGTGTTTTTGAGTTGGATGCTCTTACTCCTTCAAGAAATCCTAAACCTAGGAGAATTCCATCACCATTAGCAGCAGAATAGAGTGAACCATTGGTAGCAGAACCAAGTGAACCTACAAGAGTATAACTAAGTGAGCCAATTATGATGGAGACAAAGAAATTGCAGAGTTTTGATACACCAAATGTCCCACCTGCAAAACAGAAGTCAAAAGTGGTCAAACCTGTAAAACAAAAACAAGTTGTGAGTAAACAAGGAACAAAAAGGATGACAAGGAGCCAAATAGTGGCCTTAAAAGAGAAAAAAGTGGCTGAAGAAGACAGAGCAGTAGCTAAAGGAAATATAGAAGATATCTTACATGCCATTGACATAGAAGAAACTCCTATAGTCCAGGCTAAGGACATAGAGGAAGGTGGACAGAAGTTAAAAAAAGGTTAAATCTGCTAAGAAATTAGAATTTGAGGGAGAAGATGCAGGTTTTATGTTCCAAGCAAGAAAGACTATGACAAGGCATGATAGGAAGCTATTAGAGAGCAATAAAGAGGTTTATCCACCTACTGACACAGTCTAGCCACTACAAGAGATCATTGACCTTTCATCACCTGTAGAGAAAGATACAATTATCAAATCAAAGAAAGGAAAAGAGAAGGTGATGGAAAAGATAGAGTTACAACTCCTTGAAGAACAATTGAAATTGGCCAATCATGAAATTGTTGTTATGAAAAGAGAAGCAAGGAAACACAATGTAGAGAAGACTCAGTTTGAAAAGATGAAGGAAATTTGGGAAGAGCATGTTGACATTGTTTCCAAGACTTTGGATAATACACAGCAGCTTAACAAATGGACCATTCCAGTGAGGAAAGAGGCTAAACATGTCAGGAGGATGAACACACATTTGAAAGCCACCAATAGAAAGTTAAAAGATCAGGTCAAGGACCTCCAAGAGAAACTTCAACTAAGTCATGATGAGTTTAAGAGAAAAAAGGCCTTAAAATGACAGTTCTTGAAGAGATAATAGCTCAACCCATCATAAATAAGGAAGAAATACCTCAAGGATCATAAGCGCTATGAAAGTATGCTATGAAACTGTCTTACTTTCGTAGTGTACTGTGTTGGAGCTTTTTTAGCAGGTTTTGGAGTATATTTGGACAGTTGGATCTTATCTAAGTATTAAAGGACCATGACAATAGTTATTCAACACTTAAATACCACGAAATTAAGATAAACTAGTAGCCAAAGCATTCGTGGAAGAAGAATACCAGTTTGCCTAAAAAATAGGGTTTTGTTTTCAATTTTAGAGGAGGTCAATTAAGTGGTCATTTAGTGATAAGTCCCATTCCCCAATTCGAACATGTGAAGGCATATTTGTCAAAGATGTAATTTCTTTAGAAGATAAGGTTGTTAAATGTAATAATCAATAGTTTGAGTCCTATTAGGAAAAGGACTGTCAAGTAGGATAGCTATCATTTTTTCATTAAATAGATGCTTTATGGTTATGCAAGGTGTCATTAGGCAAAAATTCGATGAATCTAGCCAGGAGGCAGCTCATCTCATCATGTAACAAGTCTATTAAAGGGCATAGAGTCGAATTTGTCAGAGGTTGGAGATTTTTTGGCAAAACTACAGCTTTATGTAATTTGATTGTTTCAGTAATACAGAGACTTGTTTCTGGACCAACCTGAGATTTTGATTGAGTTTTTAGTGCCTTCCTATCTTATCTATATCTTTTATGCGTATCATTTGTAGTGGTTTTTATCTATAATACTCATAAGTCATTCATGTAATGCTCTGACTTCCTTTATAGATAAATTGAATGTGTATTTTCTAGTTCATGTGTGTGATTACTACTACTAAAAACTCTTACCTACCTCAGCTTCCATGTCAAGTGAACTCACTTCTGAATCACTGAAAGTGTTAACTCCATAAGCCCAATGTTTGCATAATAATACTATTTTGAACCTACACTCATCATAAGCAAGTTGTTTTCCAAGTAGAGTTAGCCATCTAAATACATCTTTATTCAATATCATTAACCCTTTGAGAGAGCCCTCTCAGAATGAAGAGGCTAAGCTTCAGTCAAAAGATTGGTTTGAAACAGTTACATGACATTGTCTAATTAGCAGCCTATCAGGTGCAATTTTGTGATAACATTTTGGCGTCGTTGCCGAAGAGTGAAGGTTTAAATTTTCTTTAGGCAAAACAACAAGGTTCATATTTGACTTTTGATGGTGAACAGAAGCCAAACATAGGAAGGATATACCATTCACCTGGATACTCCATTGTTCAAGATCCCGAGCTTCAAATTTTAGAGGGACTTCATTGGGAAGAATCCAAATTTCTAAACATTCATGGTAATCCAAGATGACAAGGTATGTGGCAAACGCTTTATATTATGAAATGTTACGAAGTGTAAGGGATGAGTTAGCAGAATTTCAAATAGATGAACATTTATCCACAGTAGTATTTCATTGTTTGAAATCCAGTCGACTCATACCTAAAAATAAATAAAAAAATTCTTGGTTTAGTTGCTGAAATATTAGAGAATGAAATTGAACTATTGGATGTTAAAATTGGATCATATGATTTCCAAGATCCTAAACAGTTCTTGGAAGGTCTTCCTCCTCCAAAAAAGGAGAAAATTGTTATACCATTTGACTTGCAGATAGAGGAAGAATATGGTTCTGAGCTTGATATTGTAAATTTGGAATCAAGGTTCAGACTTGATAAAGAAAATGAAAAGGATATCCATGATCAATTTTTCATTGAGATATTAAAGGGAATATCAATAAATTATGTCTTCTTTGATCCCATAGCTGATTACATGGAAGAGTTCTATAGTACAACTTTTCAATTGTTTTTTCACTATGAAAAACAAACCCATTCTCTCTCACCTTTATTATTTCAAAATATAGTTTGCTTTTGGTTCAAGAATAGCCAAGGGGTTCAAGTATCAGATCAACTCATTGACTGGATTTATTGGAGGTTTCATGTCGCTTGAATCAAATATGAATATTGCAGTTGTTAGGGTAGGTAGGAGTGTGTGTGAATAAGCTCAAGTAGACTGAGCATTTTTTCAGTATGTACAGATTTGGTTTTTCAGCAGTAATCATCAAGCTTGAGCCCGAGGAGAAGGCCATAAGAGCTTGGTGAAGTCTTCATCAATTTCAGAAAATTTTCAATTTTTCAAGAGAGAGGCACTGGAACTTCAAGTTCTTTGTTGTACGACAGGGGCGCACCATCCCCACTGGAGCCACTATTATCACACATAATTTTTTTATTTGTTATTATGGTCACTCATATAGGTTTCATCTGTCTCATAAGGTTGGTCCATGAAATTGATGAAAAATTCATGAAATAAGTCTTTATCCTAAGTCCAAAACATCTCATTAGTCATGTCATATCAGTCACATCTATCAAGTTTCACTTTAGGTTCACATGCATTGGTTTAAAATTATTTTTTAGTCACATGTCTGATTTTTCCTGATTCCGCAGCGAATTATATTTAAAACATGTGATTTTCACTGCAGAATCACCTGATCATTCTGCAGCAAATCTGTAAAATTTATAGCTGAGAACGCTGCAAAATCATGTTTCTCTGCAAAAATTAATGGGATGATGATATTTCAATTATTTAGTGGTTTAGGGTAAAGGTAAGGTCATAAAATTTATTTTCATAATCATCTAAGCATGCAAAAGCATAAATACCACCCATTATTGCTTTCCACTCCCTCATTTGTCATCATTCTATCCACATTTGAATTTATTTCCTTAAAAAAATCACCCAAGCTCCTCTCTATCATTAACTTTTAAACCTTTGAATGTATCAGTCAGTTGTCACCTTTGAAAATTTTAGCTTTGTGGCAAACATCTTGTTGTCCAATTTGTTTTTTACAGCTGTCACATTTTTAAGAGGGCAGTTTCGATTATAAAGGGAAATGGCCACGAAGAGGAAAGCATAAAAAGGAGGATATGTGGTTAGATAGGAGCCCATGGACCTTAAATGGATCATGGAAGACCTCAAATTTACACAAATTTTCATCCAAACAGATTACATGTATTTCTACCAAGAGCTACAAGGGGATTTGTTGTGTTTCTTGGACTGTTTGAGCTGTTGGTTTCAAGAGGAATTTGCAGGCAACTGAATATGAGTTTCAAAAATATGAAGGAGGTATTTTCTAAGAACAAAACAAGGAACAATAACTTGTTTCAATTTTCTCCCAGGTGCTACCAATTTGGAGATTCGAAGTTTCCTTTGGGACCTATTTTCATAATTCTTAATTTTCCTTTTTTATACATGATTTTATAATGTCGATTCCAAACAACCGAAGATGGTTTTCAAAAAACCAAGAGACATTTTTCTTCTAAACATTCTTATCTACAAAAACCTCCGCCATTTGTGCAACAACTATCAAGGATCGAGATACAGGAGCTCATGACTGTAACCTTAATTTTTAGGAAAAATGGTCATTTGTATTGGTAGATGAAGTAGTTGAAGGTAAAAAAGTTATTTCTTGAGGAGGGTAAGAGGTATATTGAACCAAATTTTCCTTATCATGCTTCATCCTATCATCTCCCAAATCCATGGACCTTTTCTAAGCCTAAAATCCAAATTCTGTGAAATTTGTGGACAATTAGGCTATTCTGCAGCGTGTCCCAGGCTTGAAGCCTATTTTTTGCTGCGGAATTTCTGAAGATGTTTTTTGGTTCAAAACCACAAATTTTGACTTGTTTGAGGAGCACTAAATTCTGTATTTAAATATTTTTTATCACCTAACACCCTCCAATGGTCAATTAGCAGAGTTACATCACAGATGATCTAATTGTTTTCTCTACGGAATTTCGCTACGAAAGTAACTTAAAACTATGTTTTTACAGCAAGGTCAGTTTTTGGAAATATATGAAGAGTAAATAAATTTTTCAAAGTTTTTCTCCATGGGAAATTCCAAAGAGTATCAAAGCAATGATAAAGAGTATTAGAACAAAATATTTTTGAATGGAAACATTTTTCATGAGAATGGTTTGGATATGCCAGCTCATCATGTTGCCATATCATCAATGTAATAACTCCTTAAAAGTAGGCAGAATAGGTTCATGAATATAGTGAGGGTAGTTATGTTTTTATTGTGGTCATTATTGTTGAAGGGCATGATTCCTTTCGAGGAATTTGGATTATCTTTAGATAAAATTGTAATAAATATGTGTTTGACTTATGTTAGGACTCTAACTCCTAATTTAGTAGGTGTGAGTTTCTAGTTATAAATATATAGTTTGTGGTTAGATTAGGTGGCAGTAAAAGAACTTAATGATCTAGCCATTTGTCAGATTGGATGTAAAGGCTATATTCCTATAAGTAAATAGTACTTCGATGTATGAAGGGTTGGAATATGTTAGGAGAGACTTCTACTATTGTAAACAATTTCTGATCAGTAATAGAAAGTGGCTATTGGTTTCATCCTTCACCTGAGATTCATTCGATGTTTTCATGAACATTATCTTATGTATCTTATTACTTTCTGTTAGTATGTTAATGTTTTATTACTCAAAATTCGTGTTTTTCGTGCTTTGATTTCCTTTCAAGCACTAAACTATTGGATATCTTTCTCAATGTCCTGCTTTCAGTATCTTAATGTTCATTACTCAGAATTCATGTTTCTCATGCTCTGACTTCCTTTGAACATTTATATTGAGTAAAATATGTATGTGTGTATTCCACTTTCATTTAAACATCTACATGCCTCAACTTCCACAAGGAGAGCCTTTTTCATTGTGATTCTTGTCACTGGCTCCATAGTCGAATGGTAGCAAGCATTCATCTTTTCAACCAGCAAACCTACAAAACTAGGATATAATCCATAGAGTTAGCCATATAGTACTATCATTATTCAATATCATAAAACCCCCTTCATAGAGCCCTCTCAAACTGAAGAGGCTAAGCTTCAATTAGAATTAGTTTGAAATAGTTACTCCAAGTTGACCATTGAAGCAGCCCAAGAGGACTCAATTTGGTGATAACAACAATAATAGAATCCATAGTAACGAAATGAATTGTGAAAATACATAGATATATATATATTAAACAATGGTGGAATCCTAGAGAAATTCCTGAATTTCAGCTTAATTTGGTATAGTAGTGGATAGCAACAACCAAGCCCAAAATGAGCAATGGAACAAGAAACTGTAAAATTTTTATGATGAATTCAGATGACTTGTCAGGATTGTATGGTGCCTGCTTAGCCGGAGTGTATTTTGGCTTCGAGGGAACTGATGAGGGATCTATGTCTCCCACGTAATATTTATACATCATAGCTCTAGCACTGGTACTATGTCCAACATCTTCAAAATCATCGGTTGCATCTTTACATGCATTGGGACAAAGTCCAATAAGTCACATGGTAAAAAATAACAATGTGCTTAGAAGTCGCCTCTCATCGTAGAAAAGTTTCATTGAGTTGAATATCAGAAGCCACAAAAAATTAATTATGGCTACATCCCTAATGAACTCATTCAGGTGTAGCAGAGTGTTGGGAGCTATAAACTAGACTCAAGGCCCACTTTAGCGTGGTTGCAGAGTCTCAACGTTTGAATCAGACTCAGGCAAGACACTGGAATGGAATTGGGAAAATCTCAAGAAATAATAAAATTTCTTTGTTAAGTTTTTTCTCGAGTGAACTCGCATTATTTCTTGAGTTTAATTCAGCTCCCAAGTTGTTCCTGAAACTAAATCAGATGATGAGTCAAATCTTGAGTCTTTCCCAAGACTGAGATCTCAAGTTTGACTTGCTGACTATTGCAAACTAGCTCAACTTTAGACTTAAGCCGACTCAAACTTGTGTATCTAAGTTCAATCGGCCAGGTTCAGTAACTATAGAAAATACTACCCCACCCACCCACTTTCCCAACAGAATCCCTTCAATTTCATAACCATGCCTTTCGAATTGCATTCAACAACACCTTGATAAAAATAAATCCTATGCTCAGTAATAATGCAATGGCATACAGATCTATCAATTAGAGAAAAATTTTGTCTTGTAGATATGCTTCTTATTTTAATAGGAAATAGCATTTAGAACAGTGGTCTTATAAAGGATACAGTACCAATTGCTAAGATCAACACTTCATCTTCACCAGGATGGTCCTCCAAAAATTTGGTTACATCATACAACTATGAAACATTTCCAAGAATAATGAATTGCAATACAGCATGAATGAGTCATAGAGACAACTACCATCGTTGTAGGAAAATAGAAACTCAAATAAAATGTAACATATTGTATGTCTGGTTGAAGCTAAAAATCTAAAGTTATGAATAGCAGCCTAAAGATCCCAGAAGTTACAATGAAATGTACATATGATACATAAATAATTGATAATATCAGGCTCAAATAAAATCACAATTTTAGTTTAGATAAGAGAGAACTTGAATAATGCTACCTCATCCCTACAATAAAGGGAATAGATACAGTTAGTTTACAAATTGTAATCGTAGCACTCTGCATGTAACATTACAATTAAAAAGGCCACATGACACATCCTAAGTGTAACACTACATGTGGCATTAGTAAGAGGTAACATGGAACTAATGAGGAGATGTCTTCTTTTTATTTTAGGAACCTTGTCATCCATGCACATTCATTCAAAGTTTAGAATATCACATCCTATTTTTGTAGGAAGTTCTTAGTGGACTCTTGGATCACTGAAGGAGTTATGTGAGTTATGTTCAGTTCTTATCTTGATCAATCTCTTCTCATATCACTTATTGACTTAAAATTCACCTACTAACTTTGTACATGCCATGTGTCAATGTAGGTCACTCTATTAGTTTTTTCTATTCAATAGAATGCGTAAAGGTGCCTAACTATGTCTCACTAAATATTTTAATGAACAGAGTCAACAGATTGCTGCAAGGATTCATAATATGGTCATTTTGGATCAATCCCAACTAAATACCCTCATATAATCGTGACTCCGACTTAATCTAGCCAAGTGTCAAAGCCCTGACAACAACTTAGACAATGCAAGAGGATGGACAATATCCTATACTCTTTTACATCACACTGAACTCTTATTCTCATGGGAGCTAATTCAAATTAGGGGCCATTTCTCATTTCACTGACAAATGAAAGAACGGGTTCAAGAAAAAGAAAAAATATATTATTTAAACTAAAAAAATCCATTTTAAGCTCAAATCTATCAAGCTCCAAGTGGCATAAAAAATACTAATCAGGAGATCATGTCCAAGTTATGCAAATTTCTCAAAAATGAAAGTGTTCAAAATTGTTTGCAATATGAACGACCAGAAAGGTCTTGTTGCTGTGATTATGGTTCCATGAACAGTTCTCAAAACTAAGGTCATATGCAAAAGTTATTGAGGTTTGAAATCTCCAGTAAACTCCATTTTTCAATTGATCAAGTTTGACTTTTAAACTTAGGAAAAATAAAAAATAATATTCCTTGGAATATTGCCTAGAATATTCCATTCAGGCCTATCAATGGTTGATAAGTGTCAGAGGCTCATTGGAGGTTAAGTTGACTGTGCAATTTGAACCAATTACGGGTTTCCATGTGGCAGGCCCGGAGGCCGCTACGTGGCCCCAGGCTGTGGAGAAATTGGTTTTTCAAAAATTTGGTTAACTCTGCAGGATTTGAAACTGAGTCTCATGCCCGCAAGCCAACAGGTCCGACCACCTTCGCTACTCATTATGTCTTAACCAATATGGCACATGGGTTATATTTAACTTTTGTAAAGAATTCGGTTGGCAGTAGGGATTAGCCCCTTAGGGCCAACCCCCACTTCAAAATGCTCATATGACCTCAAGCCGATGACCAAATTTCTCAAAACTGGCGGTTAATTCAACTGATCGCAAACAGCGGCAAGTGGCCACACGTAAATAACATAAAATGCCACGTTCTAACGGTTGGATTATCCGCGGTTAAGTCGGAGGTTAATACGCAGAGGGGTCATGTGACCGCTCCCACTAACACTGAATGCCACATTTATTGCCAC
Organism: Pinus albicaulis; assembly: GCA_034641835.2. NCBI lineage: Eukaryota > Viridiplantae > Streptophyta > Pinopsida > Pinales > Pinaceae > Pinus > Pinus albicaulis. Next base: position 32,023 of record JAXQQM020062868.1, on the reverse strand, counting down.
TAGCAACTTTGGGTGGATCCGACAATTTTGGTTCGGTGTTCCAAGTTTAGCGCAGTTAACTATAGTTACTCCACATTTAGTGGGGTTTTGGGGGGACATTGGGCATTTTTCTTGCAGAAGCCATAAATCCATCATTATTGAACCAAATTAGATGAAATTTTAGTCAATTTTGGGTCTCTTCGACCTTATGAACAGTTTGGAATAGGTTTCAGGTCGAAAATAGGTGATCTTCAGAACTTTTTTCTTCATAGAAGATGAAGGAGCCATCAGGGCCATCATGGACAAGGCACTATTTTGGGTTATATTTCACTGTTTAGTGTGAAACAAAAACCATTTCTGGCTAACTAATTCCTTATGAACCTAATGGAAGAGGTTTCATAACATTTTGAGAACTTCTAAAGCTCGAAAAGCTGAAGGGGAGTTCAAGGAGCCACTAGGGCCATCATGGAGAAGGCACTGTATTGGGTAATATTTCACTGCTTAGTGTAAATGAAAAGGAATTTTTAGCTATTTCATATCTTTTGAAGCTGAATTTATGGTCAAATTTTCCTATTAAAGCTTATTTTCTCTTGTACTTGCATTTTGATCAAATTAATACAAGAGGGACATGCCATTTGGGAGGCATGGACCAGAAGACGTAGCCCAGGATGGGTGAACTGCTCAACAAATAGCTGAGTAATGTGTTTGTGAGTTTTATTTACTGCTTATTGCTGTTGTACAATGTTAAATAGTAAAATTACTTAATCAATCCTCACACAGAAACTTGAATAACAAAGCCATAAATATTTGTTTAACCTGCAATTTAAGGAGAACCATTTGCACACAAAATTATATTTGTTTGGATACTTTGCATACCAAAAAAAATACAATCCATTTCATATCAGGTTGGTATCATAGCTAGTGTTTCTGAGCATTAGGAGAGCTAGTGTTTATCTCTGTATTGTTGTTGTGCAAAAGGATTTGTTTAAAAGTCTGCATTATAACCATTGCAAGCAGTGCAGAGCCATTTTGGGGCAGAATTTTTTGTAGGTTTTTGAGGCATACTAGGCTAATTTTTCTAGAGGGTGAAGGAATAGCTATGGATAGCTAAGTCTTGGAGAGGACGAAAAGGAATAAAGGGCTACAGGCTTCTTCCTTACCCCAAAGTACCTTAAGGTCACCCTTGGAAAACAAACCCTCTTGACGATTGTTTGTTAAGAAGCTCTTGGAGTTTGTTTTTTGTTTGTGTTACACCATTTTTTGGACATCTAACCTGTTACTATTAGATGGAGCTAAGTACACCATGTAAGACCAATTTTACCCTAAGTAAAATTGCTTTCACTATGAAAAATAACTTAGTAAAACACCTTTATTAAGTTATTTATGGTCTAAACAAGAAACCCCATGAGGAATATTAAATAAATCCACATTTGTTTGTTTTTCCTCAAGGAATAATTAGTTAAACAATAGTTTAATTAATATTCCTAGTCATATTTAACCCAAAACAGGAAAATTAATTGGATAAATTATTATTTATCTTATTATTTTCTAGGAATAATTATTTAAAGCTTATTTAAATAATATCCCTTGTTAAATTTGACTAAATCACTCATAAATATTTAAATAAATCATTATTTATTTAATTATTACTCAACCACATCCTTAAAATGATAAATAAATCATTTATTTATTATTTACAAATAAAGGGATTTGACCCAAGTCAAATTCCTTTTCCCTCCAGCAAAAATAAAAAAATATGCCATAAAAGTTGGATCATGATTTGGTTAATAATATTTTAATTATGCACCAATATCTAGACTAGCTCAATATTTTGTTATAAATAGAAGGGTTTTTCCATTCATTCATCACCTTTTGTTGCCTAAGATCACTCTGGATCTATACTTTTGGTCTGACTTTGATCCACCATCATTGTCATATTTCTCCATCCTTTTGCTTGTGAGCTCCCTCTTCGCCCTTGTTTCAACATTGTAATCAGTTGATCCTACACCTCCTTGCCCTTGTTGGTCTCTTTTTCCTTTGTGTCATGTTTGTGTCGTCATCATTTTGCCACCAAGGCATTTATCCCGGAGACTTCTTGGCCTTCATCCTCAGTTTCCGGTAGGAAGACTTACTCCTTCGCGTAGGATTCGAGTTAGTCCTCCTCCTCCTTCGCACTCCGAATCTTCTTCTAGTCCATTGGGTTCTCCTTACGCCCCCAGTTCTCCTCCTTTCACCTTCACCATGTCTGGTTCAGGACATAACGCTGGTGGTAGCCCCAACTCTAATGTTGGGAATACTACTAATGGGACTGCAACAGGAACTATCCCAGCTACTCCCTTGTTCCCCTATATTACAGGCCTCAGTCTTCCCAATTTTAACCAGTTGATAAATGACCCTATACACCATGATACTAGTTGGCCTGCTATGCCGACTAATCTCCCTTCCAACATCCCCATGTTTGAAGACCTTGCTGGAGAAGATCCTACAAACCATGTTTGATCTTTCCACATCTGGTGTTCGTCTAACTCCATTACCGATGACTCTGTCTATCTTCGGTTGTTCCAACGTATGCTTATAGGTGAAGCTTCTAAGTGGTATGTTGATTAGGCCACATCCTCTCATACCACCTTTGCGACTCTTGCTCGGGCTTTCTTGTCTTATTTTTAGCTTCCTCTTCGTTATGACACTGGTACAGAATTTTTGACTTCTTTCCGTCAATCGTCTGTGACCCACCTATCCGATCATGTCTAGGAATAGCGGAGAAGAAATAGCCTATGTCGAGACCCTACCTTCGAAGACCGTGTCTACATGGACTGGTTCCTTAGAACTCTCCTGCCCCCTATCGGCAAAGATGTCTCATCACATTTCCCTCAAACCAAAGAAGCCGCTCTCCAAATTGCATTAAAATATGACCTGATCTACGCTCAGTCACGTTATATTTATAATGTTCTACCTGATCTTCCTAGACCCAATGGTGCCAATGCACCAGGGGCATCTCATGCCATCGACCATATCGTTGGAGCTCTCTCTCATCCATACGCTTGTTGGGCCCCTTGTTTTGAATTTTGAATAAAGAACATATTTTTGGGTTGCGGATCGACACATGGCAGCCGCAACTACACTGAGTAGCGGAGCTACCAAGGTTGCAGGGGAACAGGAGATAGCTGAAGAAGCGGATGCAGATAAGTGCAGACGAAGAGAGGATACAGCAGAGGATGAAGAGCAGAAATCATAGACAACAAGAGAGAAGCCGAAAACAGCTGAAGAAGAACGCAAGAGGAACTAGCAGATTGTGATGGCAGGTGAAAAAATAGTCGTCACTCGGCTGAAAGAAGGGTGAAAAAATGCAGAGCGATCGAAGAGGATCGAGTGGATGCTGCAAGAGAGATCAATTCTGAGCATGATATCTTTGTAGTTCCTAGGATTCTCTTATCTATCTTTCTGTCCTATGAGATGTCTGTAACAAAATTGTAAGCTCTTCCTGTGGAAGCGATGTAACTGTGGATCCAGCTGAAAGTTATCAATATATTTGCAGGTTGTTGTCTTATTGTATGAGTTACATGCATGCATGATGTCTGTGATGTCTTAAAATTTTATTTTCTTAGTATCTACTCAATCTTCTGAATGTTCTTGCGTATATGATGATATTTATGCAATCACTTCTATATTAGTCATGAATTGTGGATCCTTCCACCACTGTCGATCTATTCCCCTTCTGCATGTGGTCACGACACACCTTGGGTGAGACTCTCTGCTCTCCGGAGTAGGGTGACAATGCCGGCATGGTTCTAGACTACAGTGGATTCCCTTGTTGGCCCCAATCTCTGAACCTGTGTCTTACCTGCGGACTTGTTTCTTCGCCAACAAATGGTTCTGTTGCTGGGACCCTACACGTTATGAGGGGAACTAGATCATGGTATCGAGGGTCTTCGAAGGAGAAATACGGAGATGGTGGGATAACCATCTAAACCATTTTATTGCTCAGCAAGCGGAGCTGACGAATCAAAAGGAGAGGGTGCTCAAGGATCTCGTCCTTTTCTCAGATTCCGCTAGTGATACCTATGATATCCTCTGGGAAAATTCCCTAGCGACCTCTATAATTGGTTGCGGAGGTTGCAGACCAAGGTGCCTAGGGATAACTTGTGGAAGATCCAACGCAAGTGGGTGCACAAAGATCTGGTGGGCCTGCATCGGCTGGATACTGAAATGACCCGCGCGGTGGATTTCTGGGTAAAGATCACTTTGGATGAATATATTGTGGATTTTGCTGCAGAGTGCTACCAATCCTTCTCTAAGGCCGAGGCTATCTTCCGATCTGGGCTAAGAGGGAAGGTGCTTAAGGAAATTCCATTGTGGATTAAGGCCTTGATGGTGGACGAAGGGCTGATGGAATTCCAAAAATTGAGCATGGAAGCATAAACCTTCAGTGCTGGGGTAAGGGCCAAAGGGATAGATGCCACGTGAAGTGTGAAGCAGGGGAATGGGGGAATGGATGTTGAGGCTGTGAGGAGGTTGAGGGAGTGACATGCATATCGGAGGGCGCAGATCGCCGAAAGGTGGCAAGAAAGGGTGATGCGGGAGTTGAAACGACGGGGAAACAATAGGAAGAATCAAGAGGAGGCGCCTCAGAGGATAGGAAATATGGACACACATGCGGATACCCTGGAGAGGGAAGGGACCATTGTGGGAGTGCGGCGGGTGCATGGGAGCCCAGCTAGGAGAGAAATGGAGTCGACGAGTAATAAAGATGATGCAGGTGTGCAGCCCGAAGGAAGTTCCGATGGTGAATGGTACGTCATGATGCAACGGTTGTTTCAAGAGCGGATGACATTCATCTCTCCAGGTAGTCCTACTTTTCAAATTTTGCACGGCAAGGATCCCTACCTTCCCCTGGTACTTTATAAACCTTTAAGTAGTATTTTCGTTAAGTTACAAGCATTGAGTCGATTTCACAGTAGTTCATTGTCGGCAACGACACACGCCAATAGTAGCGTTACTAGTAGTATTGCAGTTCCTAGCGGTATAGTCACGCAGCCAGGACTCGGAGGGTTTATTCTAGTCACACCTTCACAAGTAAATATGGCTGGGTCATTCACCCGGTATCTAGAATTTTCTGGCCCAAGGTAACGATGATGTGGAGCAACATTGGTATCTCTGTGAAGCCATATGGAGGGCTAGGAAAACGACAGACGCAGGGAAGCTAATAGAATTTCAAACCACACTCAGAGAAAGGGCTCTGCGATGGTTCATAAAGTGGTCAAAGGCCCACCCAAATCCAACAATCGTGGACGTTAAGGGGGATTTATTCTGAGAAGTTAAGCTTCCCCAAACAGACCAGTAGGGTCTGTCTGAGCTCTGGTAGATTAAGAAGAAAGAAGGAGAGACTACATGGGAGCTGATGCGTCAGTTCAAGGACGCGATCGGGAAACTCAGCTACCCAATCGACCCAAACCATCAGAGGGACTGGTTCATCAAGGCTCTGCTTCCCTTGACACGAACCCCCCTCACCCAGCAGAAGATCAAAAATTTGTAGGATGCTCTCTAGGAGGCTATGAAGATAGAGGCAATGGCGGGCTACCCTCAGGAATATCGGGGAGGGCCGGCCCCGCAGGATCCTTCCTTGTTGGGATTGCAAGATCAGATTTCTAGTCTGACTGAAAAGCTTAAGGATATCCAACCTATAATACCAGCCAGTCCGAAGGTTTGGTGCACTCACTGCCTGGTCGAAGGGCACGTAGCAACAAAGTGTCCCCGGTTGCGTGGCCCGGGTGTGGGGCCCTCAATCGCGGCAATACAGGGGGGTCCACCTAGTGGGGGTGGCACGTCGATGAATCCATAGGGGATCTATCAGCTGCAACAACCTCACGTGGGCTTCCCACCTCAATCAAACTAGAATTCCACAGAATATTGCGAAATTTTCTGGACGATGGGTCATCAACCTCGGATGTGTCCAATATTGCAGAAGTACTCCAATGTCCCAAACAACGTATACTATGAGTTTTTTGCTTCCATGAATCACAACACCGAGCAGTGCAGAGCTCTCGACGCACTGGCAAACCGATTGGACCGACCCTCCTATAGGGTGAACGAGGCTTCCAGGGGAAGAGGAGGTGGAATGCGCGGAAGCCGCACAGGGGGACGAGGTCTGCTAAAATGCTACAACTGTGACCAGGAGGGTCACATGGCCCTGGAATGCCCCATTCCCAGGCACCCATGGTGTTGCCAGTGCCACGTGAACACCCATGCGATAAAGGACTGCCCTGAACTTATTAAGAAGTGGGAGGAACGAGCACGACAGAGGGGCACAAATCTGGTAAACTCTGAACCTCATGGAATCACAACTCCGGCCATGCAAAATGTAGCCACTGTGATGTGAGGTGAAAAGAAGACGGGGGAGGATGCTCACGAGAAGGAGCCAGTACGCGAGATCCAGCCCGCCTCCCTGAAACAAATGATCCAGCCGGACATACAGAAGAAGTGCTTCCAGGAGGCGGTGGAGACATTTTCTCAACTGGGGGGAGACAAAGGCCTTGAGGTACCCATGATGATCGATACCAGGGAACAGAGCATCATGGGGGCCCTGATTGAGGAATGGCTCCAGTTATTCCTCAAGATTGTTGACAATGCTTCGATGCGGGAACAACTCAAGCATACCTTGGAGGACGTACTGCAGGGGAACACAGGGAGGAGGGAACCTTTTAACACAGCACCCAAGTATGTACAGCGGGTCAAGCGGAACAAGCGAAGAATGGGAAAAGAGTTCTGGCTCAACACGCAGGTTGCGGGATTTTAGATTGTTGGAAATATTGTCATTGATGGCAAGGGAATTGACAAAGAAAAGACAGGAAGGCAAAAGAAACGGAGAGGTAGAAAAGGCAGCAGATGAAATAGAGGAATTAGAGACAGAGTTGAATTAGGGGTTTAATACAGTTTGCAAAGGAGATGGAAAAATGGAGAGCTGCTAGGAAGAGTAAAGGTAATAGATTGAAGGAAAAATTGAATATCTGGCCAAGATTTGTGTATAACTGTGGAATTTTGTTAAGTATGGTTGAGTAAATCTGGAATATATATGACCTGTGTGATCAATTTCATAATGGGTAGAGGATACCTACGGTGCCTAGAGAAGAATGAAATCATCATTGCAGAGTTAGGATATGTGTATTATATGTGTATTGACTGATGTAATTCTTGTATGGAATCCCCTGAATCTCTGTGTGAATAATCTTTGTAATGGATTCGAATGATGTCCTGTGTAATTGGAAGGGTTGAATGATACTCTATATCTGATGAGGGATTTGATGGGGGATGGTGCAGATTAATGGAGTAGCGGAACACTTCATGACGACGGAACGCAAAACATTAAAGCGCAATTTAATTATAATAATACATTTAAAAGGCGACAGTACCCTGCGTGGAAGAGCGGAACCTTGACCGTGTGAATAGTAAAGGTGGTTTACGATTTTCATCGCACCACCTATGCGGAGTAAGCGGTATTTCCTGGATGAGGAGTGATTCCATAGAATACTCGACACGCGCCCTGTACGATTTTACAAAACCGCTTTTCACTATGCACCATCGCGCGTTATAGTTCAACCCAGGATGCCCAGCGATATCGTTGAGCGTCGTTGATCTGGGAAAGGGTCATCGGACGGTCATCATTTTTTGAAGGTGCACGAATATTAACACAGGTATGGCAGGCCATCGCCCGTTAACGTTCGGCATCGGAGGTCGAGCGATATGCATATACGTCGTTGATCTAGAAGCTTGCTAATCTAACGGTGATCAGATGCTGGACTTGCGCAAGGTTTAATGTGGTACGATGGGCGTATTAGACTGGATATTAACTATGTATGTGGGCTCGGGGTCAAATTTCTATCGCAAGATTAATTTATTTGGAAGCATTGGATGTTTCTATAAATTCCGAAGGGTTAAACTTTAGATATAAGGCTTGGGAATTCAAAAAGTTGTAAATATAATTATTTGTCAATTTCTTTGAAAATTGGTAAATAAATTAAAAAGAGATCAAAAGCCCTGTGGGACAATCTAAAAGGAATACCACTAGCGGTTCGTGGTTTTGACTCATGGTTTTAATAAAGGGAAAACTATATAAGGAGAAGAAAAATAAAGAACGATGTGTGCATTATAAGGGTTGTGAATAAATTTTCTAAAAAGAATATCTGTATGGGCGAGCTCTGTTCTTAACTGATAAATATGAGACTACAATGCACCCATGAATATAATGATCAAAAGATGATAAATCTCTGGTTTGAATGACAGACGATATCATGAAGAACTGGTGTGAGTATACAGAAAATAAATAAATCTGGTGACCGGCAAGGTATGTTGTATGGAAACTAGTGGATCCAAATTGATGAAAAGAGGTCCGCAGTGGTGCTGAGGGTCGAAGCCTTCAGAGAGGGGGTTGTAGCTCCCTTCCAACGGTAGCGGGTAAACGAGAGAAGGTTGTAGCCTTCTGCAGGTGGGTGCCTGCGTGCTGGTATAAGTCTACACCAGCATATATTGTAAGAAGTTTTTATCTATAATAAATATTGAAAATTGAGATTACAGTAGCGGTGGTTTTCTCCCAAATTGGGTTTCCACCTTAAATACTGGTGTTCATATGTGTTGTGTATGTTTGATGGTTTGTTCTGTTATTTATGTTCATGCTTAATGTTTATCTGATGCAATGTTCTAAGTAAATACATAATAAGATATCTGAACATACATGTTGGATGTAGTACTGTAACATAAGGTTTTAAGAGAAAGAAAAGAAAAATAGTTCAGCCCTAAATACTGATTCACCTCCCCTCTCAGTATTTTTTCCCAAAAATTGGTTTCAGAGCGGATCCTTCTGAAAAATCTTAGCCGCTGGAAGGAAGATCAAGTAAGATGAGCAATCAAGATGGAACAACATCTATCAGGCCTCTGCTCTTTAACAGAAACAATTTAATCTTCTGGAAAACAAGGATGAAAATCCTCTTCGGTCTGCGGGAGCGAGAGGCCTTGAGCCATTCTTCAGCCAAGGTCATCAACCCTGCGCTCATTTCAACGGGTCCGACAGAGAAGAAAGATTATAGAGCTCGATAAAAAGGCGGTCTAGACATCTATTGGGAAGTCTACCTTTGAATCAAAATTTGTCAAAGTCATGCAGCTGAATACAACAAAGACAATATGGGACAAAATCATTCTAACTTATGAAGGTGATGCAAAGGTAAAAAGTGTTAAACTCCAAACTCTCAGAATTCAACATGAGAATCTAAAAATGGATAATGAGGAGAGCATTACCAATTTATTTTTACGTATTGATGATATTGTAAATCGTATGAGAAATATGGGAGAAACAATAACCGAATCTACTTTAGTTGAGAAAGTCTTAAGATCACTAACAACAAAATTTGAGTCAAAAGTTTCTGCTCTTGAAGAAAAGCAGTATCTTCAAAATCTTACTGTGGTGCAACTTCATGGCATACTAACTGCATATGAAATGAGAAGAGGAGGACCATCTGAAGTCAAAGAAGCAGTCTTTATAACTTCTAAAAAAGGGAAGGAAGTACAAAAACTAGAAGGATCAGGATATATCTCAGAAGAAGATGAGATAAACTTTGTAAAGAAACTTCAACTTGGCACCGGATGGTTCAGAGGTAAGCTTCCTTTCAACTGTTTTGATTGTGGAAGAGTTGTTCATTATGCTGCTAAGTGTCCTTATAAAGAAACACATAAAAAGGGGAAGGAAGTAGCAAGAAGGAATAAGAATCGTTTTAGCACTAGGAAGAGTTACTATACTCATGAAGATAGTGATGGGTTATCTGATAGTGAGGAAGAATATGAACAACATCTTAGACTTCTTATGGCATTTGAAAAAGAATATAGAGAAGAAAAGGATACTTTTGTGGATGCTCTAGAAGACAGTTATTTTCTTGATGAAAACAATAAACTCAAAATTTGCTTAGAAGAGAGTAAAATAACCATAAAACTCTGAAAAATCAGCTTGAAGAAAAGGAGAAACACAATGAGAAATTAGAGTGTGAAGTAGTAAGTCTAAGAAAAGAACTTGAGAAAGTAAAGACTCTGAATCTTAGATTTTCTAAAGGATCTGAAACCTTAGATGAGATTATCAAGGTACAACGTTCTCCTCTTATAAAGACATGTCTTGGATATATTGGAGAATATTCTCAGGCTTCAGCACCAAATTATCTAAAAGCAGTTACAGTTGGTTTACAGCATGCTGCCACTCAGCAAGGGAATAAAGAATCTTTACAGGTAAAGCATGATCATCTCAATTCAAAGAACACTAACAGGAATGTCCTTCAAAGAAACACCAATCAACAAGTAAATTCATATAGAATATTTTATGATCGCAAAAATCTCTTCTTCAATGGACAATGTTTGTCATGTCACAAATTTGGTCATAAATTTGTTCAATGTGTTGCATATAAAACCATCATGACAAGAGAAGCAAGAAAGAAAAGGATTGATATTGAAACAAAGAAGAATACTTATAACAACTTTTCTCCTCTTCAAAATGAAGTTGAATGTGATTATTGCAATAACTTTGGCCATGAAGAATCTGAATGCAGGAGCAAAGTTCAGCGAAAAGAACATGTTCCTTCAAGCTCCAAAGTATGGAAAAAGAAGGAATTACAAGTTGAAAATTGTGGTATAGCTTTATTTGCAGAAGATAAATAAAACCAATGGTACATTGATAGTGGATGCTCAAGACACATGACAGGTGATAAAGACAAAATTCTTGCATATAGTGCTCTAGAAAAAGAAAAAAATGTTACATTTGGAAATGACACTCATGCGGTCATTAAGGGAAAAGGGTCTGTTTTTCTAAAAGAAAAGGTAAAAGCTAATGAAGTCATGTATGTGGATGGATTAAAGCATAACTTGTTAAGTGTAAGTCAAATGTGTGATCAAGGAACTGAAGTTGTCTTTAGTTCAAAAGAATGTGTGGTACGTGATCTTGATACAGGTAAAGCAATTATAAAAGGAAAAAGAACTCCAAACAACATGTATATATTGAAGAACCCCAAAGAACAATGTTATTTGAGTAAATCTTCAGAAAATTGGCTATGGCATAGAAGGTTGGGGCATCTGAGCTTCTCTCAAATCAACAAATCAAGCAGACTTAAAGCTGTTCGTGATCTTCCCAATATTACCCTACCTAAAAATATCATATGCAAATCCTGCCAATTCGGCAAGCAAACCAGGGTACAATTTAATGCCAAGGAAGGATCATCAAGTAAGCCTCTTGAACTCATTCATACTAACATATGTGGACCTATGAGGAAAAATTCACCACGTGGTGAAGAATGCTATATCTTATTCATTGATGATTTCTCTAGAATGTGTTGGATTGGGCTGCTTAAACACAAAGATGAAGCATTTGAGAAATTTCAGATCTTCAAAGCACTGGTTGAAAATGAATTAGATCTAAAAATCAAGTGTCTTAGATGCGATGAGGAGAGAATATCATCAATGGAATTTATGAATTTGTGAACAACACATGAAGTAAAAAGCGGTTCTCTATATTTGGCACTCCACAAGCAGAACCAGCGTTGTGAAAGAATGAGCAGACAGTTAAAAAATGGCTAGAGCCAAGCGATGATTACAGAACCTGACACATTTTGGGGAGAAGAAGCACATACAGCGGTAAATATTCTTAACAAGGCACATGTTCATGTAAATAGTGATAAAACTCTATATGAACTCTGGTATGGTAATCCTCCCACTGTGAAGCATTTTAGATTTTTTGGAAGCAAATTATTTATCAAAAATAATGATGAAAAACATGGCAAGTTTGAACCCATAGTAGATGAAGGAATACTTCTTGGTTACTCCTCTAGGAGTAGAGCATATAAATGTTACAATAAAAGACTTCAGAAGATTGTTGAATGTATTGATGTCATTATTGATGAGTCTCCTGCAGCTCCAAAAGAAGAAAAGCAAACAACAGATGAAGATGATGATGACACATATCCTTCTACATCAAATAGTAATGATATAAACAGTGAACCTAGTGAAGAACCCAAAGAGGATTTGTCTGAAAAAGCTCCATCTAGATATGTTCAAAAGAATCATCCAAAATCTCAAATTTTGGGAGAAAAAGGATCAAGTGTACAAACAAGAAGGACTCTTGTGGGATCTTCTAGCAATCTAGCATTTCTGTCCACTATTGAACCTCACAGTGTCAGTCAAGCTAGCAAAGATGAATGTTGGATTCAAGCCATGAATGAAGATCTTGATCAAATTGAAAAGAATCACACTTGGGAATTAGTACCAAGACCTCATGACAAAAATGTCATTGGAACTAAATGGATATTCAAAAACAAGTTAAATGAGAATGGGGATGTTATAAAAAATAAAGCTAGACTTGTGTGCAAAGGGTATGCTCAACAAGAAGGTATAGACTTTGAAGAAACCTTTGCTCCTGTAGCCAGACTTGAAGCCATAAGAATGTTTCTTGCTTTTTCAAGCTTCCAACAAATCAAAGTTTATCAAATGGATGTTAAATATGCTTTTCTCAATGGTGATCTAGAAGAAGTTTATATAGAACAACCAGAAGGATTCATTTTGGGAAATGATGAAAAACTTGTTTGTAGACTTAAAAAGGCTCTATATGGTCTCAAACAAGCTCCAAGGGCATGGTACTATCGTCTTGACAAATATCTTCATCAACAAGATTTTCAAAGGGGTCTGCTGATAGCAACTTATACACAAATACTGAAAATGACAAATTATTGATTGTGGTTGTATATGTTGATGATATCATTTTTGGAATGTCCAAGAGCCTAGAGTGAAATTTTCTTGATATAAACGAGAATTTGGAAAATATCACTATTGAAGACTAACATTCTTTCTTGGCTTATGGTCTATGGCTTAAAAGATGGCATATTCTTATCTGAGTAATACATAAACAACTTCACGAAGAAGTAGCATGAAATTGCAAAATTGTGATACAATGATAATGGATGTAATGTGATTTCAAAGGATGATTCCCCCATAGAATCCAAACGAATCTGAATATATGATAGGAAGTCTACTTTATCTCGCAGGGACTAGATGGACATCCTTACTTCGGTTAAGTTGTTGGACAGTCCAAGCTAATGCAAGAGTCTCATCTTGGTGAAAAGAATGTTCAAAAATATCTACAAGGGAACTCAGACTTTGTGCTATGGTATCCAAAATGATGTACTCTTTAATACTTGATCTAGTTAGTGGAAATGTTGATGATCGGAAAAGCACTAGTGGTGGTGCATTCTATATGGGACCCAGATTAGTATCTTGGTTGTGTGACAACTCCTTACATTATCTACATAGAAGCGAGAATATGTAGTATCGCCACGCACTCAACTACCAAGAGGTGAGGGCACCCTACAAGACTTTCAAATCAAATGTTCACCTCCTATCTCCATTATGTGTGATAATACAAGTGCTATCAGTATCTCAAAGAATCCTATTATGCATTCCAAGATGAAGCACATTCCCATCAAATATCACTTCTTACGTGAACAAGTGCTTGAACAAAAGGTGAAATTGGAGTATGTTTCCTCCAAAGAACAAGTTGTTGATATATCTACCAAACCTCTACCCAGGGAAGCGTTCGAATATCTCAGACAGAAACTAGGAGTAGTCTCTGCCATGCAGAGGATCAGATCTACTTAAATACAGAAGATTAAATTGGTTGTGAGGTACTGTTAGGTATCTCTGAATGCACAGGCTCAGGGGGAGCATTGGTCATATGAAAAGGATGAATTGTTGGTCATATTGTGTTTGAAGATGTAGCATGCTCTCAGGGGGAGCATGGCATTATCGGTTCAAAGGATCTTGATCAAAATCTTTGCCATTGATGTCAAAGGGGGAGGAGAAGCAACAAAGGGCTTCTGTAAGGCCATCAGAGGAAGAGTATTGCCATCAATGCCAAAGGGGGAGATTGTTGGAAATATTGTCATTGATGGCAAAGGAATTGGCAAAGCAAAGACAGGAAGGAAAAAGAAACAGAGAGGTAGCAAAGGCAGCAGATGAAACAGAGGAATTAGAGACAGAGCAGTAGAGTTGAATTATGGGTTTAATACAGTTTGCAAAGGAGATGGCAAAAGGGAGAGCTGCTAGGAAGATTCAAGGTAATAGATTGAAGGACAAATTGAATAAGGACAAATTGAATATCTGGCATAGATTTCTGTATGTTGATGAAGAATCGTGGAATTGTGTTAAGTATGGTTGAGTAAATCTGGAATATATATGACTTGTGTGATCAATTTCATAATGGGCAGAGGATACCTACGGCACACAGAGAAGAATGAAATCATCGTTGCAGAGTTAGGATATGTGTATTATATGTGTATTGACTGATGTAATTCTTGTATGGAATCCCCTGAACCTCTGTGTGAATAATCTATGTAATGGAGTTGAATGATGTCCTGTTTAATTGGAAGGGTTGAATGATACTCTGTATCTGATGAGGGAGTTTATGGGAGATGGTGCAGATTAATGGAGTAGCGGAACACTTGGTGACGACGGAACGCAAAAAATTAAAGAGTAATTTAATTATATTAATACTTTTAAAAGGCGACGAAACCCTGTGCAGATGAGCGGAACCATGACCATATGAACAGTAAAGGTGGTTTACGGTTTTCATCGCACCACCTATGTGGAGTAAGCGATATTTCTTGGATGAGGAGCGATTCCATAGAATACTCGACGTGTGTCCTATACGATTTTACAAAACCGCGTTTCACTATGCGCCATCGCGCATTATAGTTCGACCCATGATGCCCAGCGATATCGTTGAGCACTGTTGATCTAGGAAGGGGTCATCAGATGGTAATCATTTTTTGAAGGTGTGCGAAGATTAACATAGGTACGACGGGCCATCTCCCGTTAACGTTCGGCATCGGAGGTCGAGCGATATGCATATACGTCGTTGATCTAGAAGCTTGCTAATCTAACGGTGATCAGACACTGGACTTGTGCGAGGTTTACTGTGGTACGATGGGTGTATTAGATTGGATATTAACTATGTATGTGGGCCCGGGGTCAAAGGTTTATCGCAAGATTAATTTATTTGAAAGCGTTGGATTTTTCTATAAAGACCGAAGGGTTAAAATTTATATATAAGGCTTGGGAATTCAAAAAGTTGTAAATATAATTATTTGTCAATTTCTTTAAAATTGATAAATAAATTAAAAAGAGATCAAAAGCCCCGTGGGACAAACTAAAAGGAATACCACTAGCGGTTCGTGGTTTTGACTCATGGTTTTAATAAAGGGAAAACTATATAAGGAGAAGAAAAATAAAGAACGAGGTGTGCATTGTAAGGGTCGTGAATAAATTTTCTAAAAAGAATATCTGTATGGGCGAGCTCTATTCTTAACTGATAAATCTGAAACTACAATGCACCCATGAATATAATCTGACGATGATAAATCTCTAGTTTGAATGACGGATGATATCATGAAGAACTGGTGTGAGTATATAGAAAATAAATAAATCTAGTGACCGGCAAGGTATGTCGTATGGAAACTGGTGGATCCAATATGAAAATTGATGAAACGAGGTCTGCAGTAGTGCTGAGGGTCGAAGCCTTCAGAGAGGGGGTTGTAGCTCCATTCCAGTGGTAGCTAGTAAACGAGAGAAGGTTGTAGCCTTCTGCAGGTGGGTGCCTGCATGCTGGTATAAGTTTGCACCAGCATATATTGTAAGAAGTTTTCTCTATAATAAATATTGAAGTCTGAGATTACAACATCGGTGGTTTTCTCCAAAATTGGGTTTCCACCTTAAATCTTGGTGTTCATATGTGTTGTGTATGTTTGATGGTTTGTTCTGTTATTTATGTTCATGCTTAATGCTTATCTGATGCAATGCTCTAAGTAAAGACATAATAAGATATCTGGACTTACATGTTGGATGCAGTACTGTAACATAAGGTTTTAAGAGAAAGAAAAGAAAAATAGTTCAGCCCTAAATACTGATTCACCCCCCCTCTCAGTATTTTTCCCAACATTTGATGATGACCAGCAAGTCAGAAATTTCATAGAGTTGAAGGAGGAATTTGAAAGCACACAAGTGGATCAACAGAACATGATTGCTGAAACTAACGGTAATTTTGAAGTTTTGCAGCTGAAAAATATTTTTATACCTAAGGTTATTATTCCACGTGAAAAACGTTTTGACCAAAATGATGTTTTCAAATATCCTAGAATGTAGGCCAATGATGAAGAGGTAGAGACTTGTAATCTTAGTACAGTAGTAGTGCCTAAAAGGATAAAGCTTTCTAAGTTTCTTTCTGTGGAGATGAAACAAAAATATATTAAGATTATGAAGAAGTTCATTGATGTTTTTGCATGGATTTATGTTGATATGAAAAATTATGATGCTACTATAATCCAACATACTATTCCTATCAAAGAAAATGAGAAACCTTTCAAATATAAATTGAGAAGGATTAATCCATTGCTCATGCCTCTAATTGAGAAGGAAATTAAGAAAATTTTTGATGAAAAATTATTGTTCCTATAAGATTCTCAAAATGGCTTGCTAACTTGGTACCAGTCAGAAAAAAGAGTGGAGAGATCAGAATCTATATTGATTTCAGAAACTTGAACTAGGCTTCTTTGAAAGACAACTACCCTCTTCCTAAGATGGATCAAATTTTGCAGAATATTGTTGGTTGTCAAAGGATGTCTATGCTAGATGGTTTTTCAGGATACAATCAGATACTTTTACACCCAGAAGATCAGGAAAAAAATTCTTTTACCGCACCATGGGGGACATTCATGTACACCAAGATGCCTTTTGGTTTGATGAATGCAGGAGCGAATTTTCAAAGAGAAATGGACATTGCCTTTGATGAGGAGAAATATAAGTTACTTGTGGTCTATTTGGATGACATAACAGTATTTTCATGAAGGGAGTAAGACCATTTGAAGCATATCAGAAATTTCTACTAAAGTGTAGAAGATTTGGTATTTCTCTTAATCCTAGTAAAATTATTTTTTCTCTAACCTCTGGAAAGTTTCTTGGACATATTATATCAAAGGATGGGATAATTATTGATCCAAACATATTCAACGCCATTTAAAAGATAGACTTTATCCAAGGAACAGAAAGGAAATTCATTCCTTTCTTGGAAGAGTAAAATTTGTTAGAAGGTTCATCCCGAACTTTGTTGAAATTGTCAAATAAATTACCAAGATGTTGAAGAAAGGAGTTGATATTAAATGGACTATTGAAGCCAAGAAGTCATTTGAAGAAATAAAGAAAGCTCTCAGGCCCTAGTATTGATTAGTTCAAATTTTTCAAAACAATTTCTGGTTTTCACATTTTCATCTGAAAATAACATAGCTTGAGTTTTACTACAGAAAGGACAACAAGGTACAGAGCAAACAATTTCATTCTTTAACAAAACTCTTGCTAACTCAGAGCTAAAGTAAAATATTTTAGAAAATAGGCATATGCTTTTATCAAAGCAATTAAAGATTTCAGAATTTATATTCTGCACTCTCATGTCATTTCATTTGTGCCTAAGATTATGGTTAAGGAAATTTTGACACAAGCTGATCCTGATGGCAAGAGAGGGAAGTGGATAGATAATTTGTTGGAGTATGAAATAGAAATCAAACCTACAAAATTGGTGAAAGGACAGTGGTTGGCAAAGATGATGGCACAATCCAATTTTGACAGTCTTGACATGAATTTTATTGCAAAATTTTCAGAGTTATCAGAGGAAGATGAAGATTTGATTCTTATTGAAGAGAATTTCATTTTATCTGAATGGTACAAAGACATTATCTTTTTCTTGCATCATCACAAAGCTCCTGCAGAGTTTACTAAACCAAAAGAAAGGTTTGTGAAACTGAAATCTCTAAGATACTGCATTGTAGATAAGAATCTATGCTGGAAAGATACTGATGGAATTCTTTTGAACTATTTGCTGGAAGAGGAAGCCGAAAAGGTGATTGAAGAGTTTCATAAAGGATATTGTAGAGGACACCACTACTGGAAGGCCACAACAAACAAAATTCTCAGAGCAGGGTACTATTGGCCCACCATGTTCAAGAATGTTTACAAAAAGATCGATGTCTGCCATGAATTTCAGATTTTTTATGGTAAGAAAAAGATGATTCCTTTATCTTTGATGCCTATTTATGTTGAAGCACCTTTCCAACAGTGGGGGTTGGATTTTATTGGTGAAATACACCCATCATCTTCAGGGTAGCATCACTGGATCCTGATATCAACAAATTATTTCACTAAGTGGATTGAAGCAATCCCAACAAGGTAGGCAAATGATTCAGTCATCATTCTATTCTTAGAGAACAACATTTTGTCTAGGTTTGGCTGTCCTATGAAGATTATTACTAAAAATGCACAAGATTTTAATTCCAAATGGTTAATTAGTTTTTTTCATCAATATCATATAACACTTGGACACTCAACTGCTTATTACCCATAGGGTAATGGTATTGCTGAATCTTCTAATAAAAGCATTGTGAGAATTATCAAGAAGGTACTGTAGGAAAACAGGAGAACATGGAATCTGAAGTTGAAGTATGCTCTGTGGGCTGATAGAGTATGTACAAAAAGATCCATTGGTACTTCACCTTATGAAATAGTGTATGGAGCTGATGATATTTTTCCCATATCCTTGGGAGTGCCTGTAATGAAATTTCTACAAGGACTAGAAGAAGAGCCTAATGCTATTCAGAGGAGAATAAACCAGCTTATAGCTCTGTAGAAAAAAAGGGAGGAGGTATACAACAGCCATTAGTAGTCACAAAGCATAGGAAATACGACATTTGACAGAAAGTTCAAAGAAGAAGATTTTCATATTCAAGATATAGTTTTGAAGTGGGAAGCCAGAATTGAAGAAAAGGGGAAACATGGAAAGTTTGAAAACTTTTGGAAGGGACAATTCATAGTAGCTACATACCATGGAAACAACACTTATCTACTTCAGGAGATGGATGGACAACTTTGTGTTGGAGGACCTGACAATGGAATGTTTCTAAAGCACTATTCCTCTTAAATTTTATTGAATTTTCACTCTATTTTATATATTCCATTTTATTATGATTTTCTACTAATAAAGACAGGTTTATCATCAAACTTGAGCCTGAGGTGAAGGCCATAAGAGAAACATTCTTGACAAATTTGAGAAGTTTATTTTCAAAAAATATGGATGGCACTGGAACTACAGGTTCTTTGGTGTACCACAAGGGCACACCATCCCAAGTGAAGCCACTATTATCACTCATTAAGTTGTGAAACTTTTCTTGATAGGGTCGTGCAGGTCATTCACCAAATGAATAAGGACTCCCAAGCCATTTCAATGTGATATATGATTTTTTTTTCATTTTTAAGCCTATATTAAGTTTTATGTTCACCACCATTCAAGCCATTTCAGTCAAATCAGTCTCATATCATGTTAGTTTTCATTCCCCATGTATTACGACTTAAAAGTGCACACCTGTCAGTTTTTTAGATTTTCGTAGCGATTTACAAAGGAAATTTGCAGATTTCACTACGAAACTACCTAATAGTTTCATAGCGAATATGTCAGAAGCCTAATTGTTTTCGCTACGAAACTACGTTTTTTATCTAGGGTTTGGAGAGTTATATTAGATGTCAGTTTATGATTAAAATAGTAAAGGTGGAGTTCATTCAAGGTCGTTCTGGTAAAATTTAAATGCACACAACCGTGTTTGATGTAATCATCATCCTTTTTTCTTACATGTGCTATGATTAAAACCCGAGATGTTAGTTAACCATTTAAACCTCACCTCAAACAACTTTTTGTCATAATATTGTTTACCCTTGCATGTGAGTTGATCGCTGGAGAGTTGCTTCATCGAGCTAAGCAGGTTTCTGTCAAATTCAAATTCTACAGGTGTCATCAGCAAGAGAGGTAGTGAAGACTATAAACATCCATGGCTGCAAGAAATAAAATGAACAAGGGTGGCCATTATCATAGGTATGAACCCATGGATTTTAAATTACTCAATGAAGACCCTACTGGTATGGAGGTTTTCAGGAGGACTGACTGCTTGCAATTCTGCCAGAGGTTGTGGGGTTTTCATACACAAGTTTCAAATGATTTTTCCACCAACTTCATGGGAAAAGCATAAGAAGGTTGGGATGCTGAATCTCACAGTGACACCAGAGAGCATATAATTAGCTACATGAATCCCTAGAGGTGGTGAAGAGTGGTTTAAAGGTACCAAATTCACAATGGAGGATTGCAAGGAGTTTATTAAGCAAGAACACAGGGAAGTTAATTTGACCAATGCTATCCCTAGAATTTTTATGAAGGAGAATTATGAAAAGCTGTTGATGGTCATTCAAAAATATTTCACCCGTGAAGGAAGATTTTTATTTGGTGTGATTTTGTGAACGCATTTATTTTCTACAATTAAATTGTAGAAGGATTCAATATCTTTCTCTAGCATATTGCATGATTAGTTTGAATCCATTGTTATACATATTGTTTGTATAATTTCTACACCCTTCATTTTCTGTCAAAAATATGGGCTGAAAACCAACTGTAAAAAAGTGATTTTCCTCAATAATTAGATCTTCTTCTTCTTCCTCAACTCCTTGAGCATAATTTTGCTGCAAGGGTGTCTGAATCTGTTGTTGTTGTTTTGGTTGCTCAAAATCTCTTTGTTCTCTTTTTTTGATTCTAAATTGAGGTTGTTGTTGATTTCCTATGAAGTTAGGGTTCCTAACTTGTGATTCCAACTGTCTTTCTATAATGGACATCCTGTTAACCATCCTTTATACTGTTCCTATCAAAGTGTCTAGTTTTACCACAAAAGATGAGGATGCTTCTTCTTTGATGGTTACTTTCCTCCCACCCGTCATCTTTGACTTATTAATTGTCAATTTTGCTTCCACACTGACTGAATTCTTCTGCATGTCTTCTAATGTTGCAGGATTCTTCTCTTGCAATTGTTGTGCCATGTTTGGATTGAATCCATCTGGGTAATGCAAGGGAGCCAAACCTCGAGGAGGTTTTATCTCATTAGGAATGTAATAGTATACTCGGTTGAAATGGGCAGTGAAGTCTTGTACTGATTCATTCGAATTCATTTTCAGATTATCATATTCAGAAAGGATCTGCAAAAGGGTTCTTCTTCACCTTCCATCGGGCTATGAAGGCATCTATCAACTGATCTAGAGTGGCTATTAAATTTGCAACCAAGGATCTAAACCAGGTTTTAACATCTCCAGAAAATATTTGAACTATGATTCTCATCTTAGCGTCATCATCATCTATTTCTTCCAAGTCAATGAAGTCAGTGACTTTGACTATGTGTTGTTTTGCAGTGATTCGATAAGTCTCATCAAAGAGAGGGAGTCTCTAGCCATATCCTTGTGGTAAAGCATTGAGTTGACCTGGTAGGATGAGGGGTGAAAATATGGCCATGATTCCCGCTGAGTGAAGTACATGAGTGACAATGGAAGGATTTGACTGAATGGGTAATGAAGTAGATGGTGTAGATGAAGGAGAAAAAATTGACTGGGATTGTGTCGGGATCGGTAATGAATCTTGCTAATATTGGATTATGGATTTTTTGATTGATATTGAACTTGGTTTGCTAAGCTTACAAGCCTATAGAATTTACTCCAGACTTTTGTGTCAAAGTCTAATTCAGATTTAGTTTCTTCAAAAGGTAAATTCTCTTCAAGTTTCAAGGAATTAAAAACTATCTCAGAAAAATATTTTACTTCAGAAAGCCTTAATGGGTCAAAAAATATATCAGACAGTGAGGTTTCAGACTTTGATCCAAATAAAGATAGCTCAAATTTAAAATCAAAAGGTATGTCTTCAAGAGATAAAACTTTTGTTGCTAACGAAGAAGATATTACCAATGGAATAGGATTTGACTGAATTTCTGTGTGTTGATATATTTTCTTCCAAATAAGCATCTTTGGATCTTCGACTAGATCAACTAGATGAGGATCTGGATTTGATCTGATGTATCTCCTCAAAGCCAGAATGTTCACTGTTCAGAAACTTGGTTCTCTGCAACTTTCAGATTAGCCTCCATGAAATCTTAAACCTATCATCCACAGGCCAAGAATTCAATGAACTAATGGTACAACTAGGGAATATCTATCACTTTATTCCCCATTATGGTCACCGATATGTTATCACTCCACTGGATCTCCGATGCTAAGGAAGAGACCAGCAAAGGTAACCACAGACCAATCTTTTGCCAAGTAGCTATCCCTACTAGGTAGGATAGAGCTCTATCCAAGAGATCACAACCAAAATGACTGGATAAATGAAATTTAAGGCTAGGTATAGTAGCAATAGGGTTTTTTTGATTTATTTTTAGTGTTGGATGGTGAATAGGTCAGGGGAGAACTAGGTCAAGGAAGAAAAGGATCAGAATTGCAAAGATCTGATGGGGTAAGGTTGGTAAGAAATTTAACAAATTAAGGTATTTTGATGGACTTTGTTATAGGTAAATTTGGGAATCATCCCTAAGAACAGTATGAACAGGGTCTATCATCCCCTAATTAAATACAAACATGGTCTATCATCCCCTAATTCAGTTGCTACATGCCCTAGATAATTCATTCCACTGATGACTTTAATTCATGAGAGTTTCAATGTTTGAAGTATAGTTAAAATGACCCATTGACTCATCAACGCTCCTTTGAATGGGCCTAAGTGTGTTGAAAAACACTTACCCCCATGCAAGGGTGCTCTGCAAAGCACTTCCATATGCTTAAGGGTGTGTTGGTCTCCTAGAGTGAAATCATCATTGTTCTGGGAATCTCCACATGTCCAGTTCCTTCTAGAAAAGCTCATAGGTGTCATAATTCAAATACATGTGTTCATCCATCACCATTGAACCTGGAAAAAAGTCTCATCTATTATTATAAATCCATTTAATATCATTTATTAAGAAACTACCTATAATTTCCCTATAAATTGAGCACTCATCTAAGTGCAAGGGAGGAAGAAATTTATGTAGTGTTATGCTGTTGGATTATCAGTTCTTGGAGAGCTTAAGTAATATTATGTTGTTGATATGATGCTTGGTGTGATGAGGATGGAATGAAATTGGAGTGGGTTGACGACGAACTGATCCACTGGTTGTAACATACTCCTCCTACTATTTCAATAAAGATATTTGTTCTTTCTCTCATATATGCACTTTTATATTGTGAATGTATTCTCAAATGTGTATGTATTCTTAAATTTAATTGCTTCAATTTGGTAAAGGTAGATAGAATCTATATCTGTATGTCATTTGTTTTCTTATGTCTTTTATTGTAGGTTTCATTAAGATCAAGAGTGACAGGAACGATCATAGAAGAGGAACAAGAGTGAAGGATCACAAGTAGGTCTTTGTCCCTTCTATCTTTCTGTCTATTTTAGAGAATATAAAATTTACCTTTCTTCTACTGTTCTGAGTGAAGGAACGCCACACTTAGGGAAGAGTAGTTTATTTGTAGATTAGAATTCTTCATAAAAAATTGGAGACCATACTGGGGAGAAATCCATCGTTCCTTGTGTTTATGTATTTTTTAACCATCGTCAGTAGACTTTAATTCATCTACTTAGTCATTTTAATTAATTTTTGCAAAATAAAGTGTGTATAGATGCTTGTCTTTCAACCCTAGCTGTGCCCAACGCACTGTTGGTCAGGGTATAGTGCTCTGCATAGCACTGTCTCCCATTCATAGGTGCTCTGCAATGCACTGTCTTCCCTTAAGGGGTGTGTTGCCCCTCATCCAGCCAAATTATATCATAATTTGTCTTTGCATTAAGTTTCATCCAATTGTATGCTATATTCTCATATGTTTGATTGTTCTTAGAGACCAGTAACATTTCCAGTTCTTCCTCTTTTGGATAGTTGTTTGTTCAATGTTTCATTAGATGTTTTCTTTATCATTGTCAATTTAAATCCAAAGTTGTAAATTTTGTATTATATCAATTCTCTATTTTCATAAGGAAAATTGGTGTTTCAGTCTACATTTCCTAAGAGAAAATTGTTGTTTTAGTCCTCATTTCTCAAAATGAAAACATTGTTTGATTGATTTGTGCGTTTGGTTTCTTTTTAATCATTCATATTAAAGGAAACTGAAAAGAAAAAAATGCATATGAATTTAGAGATTGTGAGTGTTGCTTAGGAATAAATTAGGGAAATATTCATTTAGTTTTTTCTCTTTGTTATATGCTCAAAAATCTGATTGCTCTATTCCTATAGTAGCTAAGGTTTTCATTGAAAAACTGAATTGAAAATTTTTCTTCTCATTTAGTTTTCACTTTAGGAAGTTCCCATTATATCACGTGGAGAACCTGAAAGATAAAATTTTAAGCAAGATCAACATAAAATTCACCTTAATCAACCTAATAAAGCATTGTAACATTAACGATAACACTTAGAAGGTCTAGGCTAGAGACATGTTCTGGTGTCGTTAAACATAGCAGTTGTGGCTAACTTATCTATGATACATTCCGAGTGTGAAATCCCATTCCATGTACATAAGTATATCGGGCCTCATCCATGTACCTTTGGGTATATAGGGTGGTGTTCTAGTATGAAAAGCATAAGGGGGTGATCTCACTACGCAGTTTCTCATTAGACAACGCTAATACATATTTGAGCCTCCATGTATCTTTGAGTATATTTGGGAGGACAACATTAGGTTTCTTACCATCCATAGGTAACCGAGTCGGATGCCTTGTGACTTGTGATACACCGAACACATCATTCAGGGAGATTTCCTGCCCATACTTCTTGGTTATCTAAGAGGTATTTTGAAATTCACAATTACTTGGTAATCCTTTTGCCTAGTATCACCCTTTTATTTGTTTATTTGTTTTTGTAATAAAATCATTCAGTCATCATGGAAGAAGAACAACCCTTTCCCGTTGTTTATGTAGAATAGCGCTTAAACCACCTTTGCCACCAGAAGCCATTCTGGTCGGTGAAGGCAACCCCATTCTACCAAATCTAGTAGCATCAGTACCTCTAGTGCATCATCTTCATCACATCTACTAGAGTCGTCTAGATTCGTTTCTACACATCCTAGTCTATCTATTGTCATCAAAATAGAGTCCTCATCGCTACTTGTGGACATTGAAGTTATAATCAGTGAGACCATATATCCAGAACCTGATGTTGTTCAACTGATATTTGATCTGGATCCCATCATTATTTTACCAAAACATCTAGATCCCGAAGTCAAACGACAAGTAGTTGTTCCTGTATCGGTCGCTCCTCAGTCATCCGTAGCCATTGAGTCTTCTCTTTTGTTACACAGTCAACCACCTGAAATATATATTGGGCCTGACGGCGAAATTCCTCCACCTGGTTTGATTTTGATTGAGGAAGAACCTCAACAAAAATAGATACCCTCAACTCCAACTCATTTTGGGTCGGGGCTTTATCTTTATGAGTCTTTTCCTCGATTGACTTACACTACTTCAGTTTATATTATTTCAATCCAAGTTCATGTAGATCCTATAGGGTATTCACTGGGTCATTTGACCATGGTTGAGTTAACATCTCTGGCTATACCATCTGTTACAATTGTGACAACATCTACTGTTTCTACTTCATCGATGTTTACCACATCACCTGAGTCATATATTTATGGTGATCTATCGGTCCCACTGGGTTACCAATCATTATCTAGAACCTACTCTTTTTCCTTCTCAAATCCATGGACTTCACCCATGTCATTTTTTGGTATCTTATCTGGTACATCTCTAATGAGTACTGAACGACTTGATCCTTTATACACATCTTTAGTTCAACATCAAGCTAGTCCATCTGGGTACCTTCCATCCGGTTTAATCTCGACCGTACTCCCACCATTTGGAGATCAATAAATTCCATCTTATTATACTCCTCATGCTGGGGGAAACCTATGGTCACCCATTTTGATAGTACTCCATCGTTTTATGGTCACCCAAATGTTGGAATGATTTTTTTTTAGTGGCAACCTATCCTGCCCATTCAACCACAAACGATTGTGCATTCATACCAACTGGTTCAACCTGTTGTGCCTACATCTACCCCACATATTAATACTTCATTACCACATTTACAGGTTTAGTTGTTTGTACCTCAACTGTCTTAGGCAGGTCCTTCAACCCATTACCCTCAAGTCTTAGGCCTCCAGACTCCACCTCCTTCAGCTGGTTTACAACAACAACCTGTATCTGGAATATTACAACCACAGGCTGGATTACCCTTTTATGGGATGTCACAGGCTCCTACTGGTATTACCTATTCACAACCGAGTCCAATCTATTCTGGTTTGGGATATAATCTTGGCAGGAAATCACCTTGGTAGCCACAGCCTCAAATACCACAACAACAATTTCAACAAAAACAAGCTTATCCAGGTCTTGGTCAATAGATCCCTCAAGCGTTTGGTCATCAAAAGAACCCATATCTGGGTTACCGGTAGAAAATTCCTTATGTTGGTGCAAAAAGGCCTATTTCCCAAGAAATTCCATCCTATCTTGGTTATGCTCAACATGACTTGAATCGACAATTTCCCTTTATCGCAACATTAGAATTACCTGAATTAAATCAGCTTACCAATGATCCCATCAACTATTCTCCTTGGTGGCTGGTGATTCCACACAAATTACCCTCCGACACTCCTAATCTCAATGGAAACCCTGGAGAAGACCCATCAACGCATGTTATGACTTGTCATTTGTGGTTTTCATCAAACTCCTTAAATGATGACTCCATTAGACTACGTCTTTTCTAGTGTACACTTAATGGTCTGGCTATGAAGTGGTATATTGAATTACCACGAGCTTCATTTAATAAATTCAATGCCTTAGCCACTAAATTTTTAACCCACTTCCAGTTACCCATATGATATGAAACTAGAAAGGAAATATTGACCAAATTTAAATAGACAACTTCTACTCACATTTCTTATCATATTCATGAGTGGCATCGTCGATGTCTAACGGTCAAAACATTTTTTCCTGACCAGCTCTTGGTTGAGTGGTTTATTAAATCCTTGCTTCCATCTATCACTAAGGATGTAGCTAAAGGTGGAATCATCACTGAAGAGAAAGTCATTTCTCATGCACAATACTTAGATTTGATTTATACTCAGTATGGCATGCTCTATGATAAAATTCCCAATGTGTCGCGATCAAATTTTATTGTTCCTACTCCATCTAGTAAGGAATCTCATGCCAGTGACGGTATGATTGGTTCTAAAAACACACACACCTATACTGCATCTGATCCTGCACCTTATTTTGAAATACATGACGTGTCATCTGAAAAAGGAAAAATGACAAGCAACCTGGAAGCAAGAAAAATGGGAAAGCAAAGGAAAAGAAAATTCACCCGAGCAGGAATGATCATCTAATCAACAATCTGGAAATTCTCAGAAACCTAGTTACCCTTGCTTGATATGTAATAAGGAGCACTTTACGTGAGACTATCCTCACTGCTCCGAAGTCTCAAAGCTTCTTAAGAACTCTCCTACATCTATTGTGTTGACAGATCCTTTTCCGAAACCAGACACAAACATGGTTGCTACGGATCCCACTTCTAGTTCCCAAGTGATTATGATATCTGTCACAAAGAAAAAAAATAATGTTTTGGTGTCTACATGAAATAAATATTGCAGTAGTCAGGCTACTGATCAACCTACTACCTCGATTATGAATACGTCAACTGAATCAATTCCGCCACTTGTTATTCTAGAGTTAACAATAAATCCACCAAAGGGAGTCGTCCACAAATTGACATTCAATCCTCGAGCTCACGTAGCTCAAAATTACAATATAGTTGAATATCTAGCTCAGTCACCTTGAGCTATGTCGATGCTTGAGGTACTTCAAAATTGTCCCTCCCATAAGCAAGCTTTGTTGTCGGAAATTTGTGGAATCGACCCGAAATATTCTAATCTTGTAGTCTTTAATCACATGGGCTATGTGCCATAATTACCATCCAAATTAGCATTTTCAATACAATTAAAAGTTCTAAATCGCCTCATTCATTGCACTATTATTGATGAGGGAGAATCTACTTGTATTATGTCTCTCAATTGCTGGAAGTCACTTGGCTCGCCTCACTTATCTCAATTGCCTACGACGTTGAAATATTTTGACGATCATATAATATAAGCCTTGTGGTATTATCAATAACCTGCATGTCAAACTAGGGGGAAAAACTGTAACTGTTGAAGTTGAGGTCGTTGATAGACCCCTTGACTACAACATTTTACTTGGAAGGCCATGGGTTTACACTATGACTGAGATCATTTCTACTTACTTTCAAATTATCGCCTTCCATCATAAAGGTGTTATCATAGTCATTAATCAAATCTCCTTCTTTGCCTCTAGTTCCCAAGTATCTGGAAGCATTATGTTAGTTCATGCACCCCAGCTAGCACTTCAAAACATTGGTGTTGGCCCCTTTAAGGATTCTTCCCTAATGGGCACATTTTCATTACCATCACTCGCGACATCGACGGAAATTTCAAATATAGAGACCTGTTGCATGATATCTTTCACTTCATCTGACTTAAGGAAGATTACCAATGATTCTGAAGTAGATATGCTAGGTGAATTTCTGCTGCCAAGCCCAATTAAGCTCGCATAGAAATCAATTTTATTGGCTTGGGTGGTGCATCTTGATCCATTTTCGTTGATTGTTTGGGTCAATCATTCATTAGATTTTGGTACTCCTTCTGATCCTTTTTCATCCACATTATTGACAGACGAGAGCATTGTGAAAGCCATGATGCCAAAAGGAGAACCACAAGATGATTATCATCATCGTTCCCATCTTCCAGATTATAATGAAGATAATCTCACTGAACTATATCTCCCTATGATATTTGATTTCTTTTCGAATTCTGTTCCAATTAATGCCATCGATTCCAAACGAAACCTGTCAAATATTGAGGAAACGATTTCTATCGATATTTCAACCAAACCTAGAATTGTAGAAAACATTCATGTTGGTGTGTCTTGTTCTGCATCTAAACTTGACACTTATCACTCTCTTTTTCGTGAATTCTGAGATGTATTTTCTTGGTCTTATGAGGAAATTCTAGGAATATATTATAGTGTTGTTCAACACGCAACTAAAATGTATCTTGATGTCAAACTGGTATGTCAACGCCTTCGTCTCGTTCATCCGAAGAAGGCTGTTTCCGTTAAAGCACAAGTTGAAAAAATTTTGCGTGTTGGCTTCACTTACCCTATTCCGCTTACTGATTGGGTTTCCAACATTGTTCCTATCATAAATAAATACAGGACAGTCAAAGTGTGTGTCGACTATCAGGATGACAATCTTTCTTGTCCAAAAGGAAATTATCCTACTCCCTTTATCAACCAAATTATTTACGAATGTGCCGAATGTGAAATATTTTCATTCATGGATGGATTCTCCGATTACAATCAAATCAATATTCACCCAAAGAACCAATATATGAAAACATTCATTTGTCACTAGGCACATTCACTTATCGTAAAATCCCATTTGGTTTAAAGAATTCCAAGGCAACATTTCATAGAGATATGGATTATGCTTTCCATGACATCAAGCACATTGTTCAACCTTATCTAGACAATTTACTTGCGCATTCACAAAAACAGACTGATCACCCAGTGCATCTGAGAGCTATATTTTTACGCTTCCGACACTACAAGGTGTTGTCGACAGATGTTGTCGCTCCTAGAGACAGCCTAGAGTTGCTATAGACCAGTGCCTAGGACATCTTATCATAGCAAGGAGCATGTAATATAACTTGGGTGTCAATCCTAAAGCTCTCCTTATATCTCTTGTAATACAAGAAAATTGATTTAAATGGGGCCAGAATCTACAGAAACTGTCACAGAGAAAGTATTGTTGCAGAGACAAGATGACAAGTTCCAATACAAAGGCATCAGACAGTTAAGAGACAATTTACTGTAAAGAGGGCCGATTCAAATAATATGCCACAGAAATCAGATATCAGAAGGTGTGTACGGTGAAAGAAATGTTAAGAAGATATCAGTTAACCTTGAGCTGGTACCCAGATACACAACAGAGCCACATGTGGGCTTATCAATCTAAGAATCCACATATGACAATGGCGTTTTAAAAGCACCCTCCCAAAGCAACTAATATAGCAGAAATATGGATGAAATGCATATGAAACAGTATATCATGCCTGAGCCCTATTTAAAGCGCTTGACTGATCCAAGTATGGGTATAAACTAGGATAAATCCTTACCTAAAATCAGTGAGCCACTCGCATTCTAGTACATGATACAAGAAGATTGGTGAAATGAAATATTATATTAAACACATCAGAGAAATTTACATACTGTGGGATACCAAAGACTAGACCAGAATCCTCTAAGACAGATAGAACTCCTCCTCACTGAGACCCTACGGGCTCTGAGCCTTCATACAAAAGCTTTACAGAATGTATATCAAAAACCCTTTCACAGCACCATTTTCTGATAAAATTCTGGAACCTTTACAACGTCTTTCTTCTCGGTTTTTATAGAAGAAGGAGAAGAAAAACTCATAAAAGAAGTAGGTGAAAACATTTAATTGTTTCACTAAAAACAGAATGGCGAAAACATTCGCGCCCATACTATTTGATGGCTATGAAATGCTGAATGTACTTGACAATCCGCTTGCAGAAATAAATGCACTGAGTAGAAAATCTCTGCAGGAACCCAGTATAGAGATACATCCACCTAAACATCCCGTCCTCTCCTGAAGAAAATCCGGCTGAAATAAAACCTTGAAAGCATTGATTTTTGTGCTTTGTACTCTCTGTCTTCCAACTTTGAATTGGAATTTAAATTCTTCGATGCCGGACACTGTATTCCTTGATTTTTTCATGGATATTTCTTTGCTGCTCCATTAATTTCTCCATCTGCTCGATCTGTGTTTTGAATGGCTCTGGAGGGTTTGATAGATCTCGACCCCTGCTTATTAAATATCATTTATTTCGCAACAGCCTCCCCAGCCTTTCTTCATAAATTGGCTTCTGAAAAACTGTCCTTCGAAGCGGCCTCAGCTTCCGTAATGGAGGCTGTGAATTATGATAGTTCTCCATCGCCAAAAACCTGAAAAACCCACAAATTCGTCAGGAAAACAAATGCACGGGGATGGCAGTGCAATGGAGATGACTTGGGTGACAGGGCGATGCGATGAAATGGCGAAAGAATGCAGGGTGGCGGTGAAAACACAGTGAGACCATGGTGAGCAGACTGGGCGGAAGTTCCTATCTTTAAACGCTAAAATATGACGTATAAACGAAATATATGAATGGTGGTGGAGAAATATGATAAACGTGTGTGATAATGACGTGGAGGAGGACCGAGTCAATGGGTGGTCATGCACATGATCTGGGCCATACGATCTCTAAACGAAATCGACAGTTGGAACTGCGCTGGAAGGCGATAGACTGCGGGCCCGGAGCACTGTTCACTTAGATTAACGTTGGTGCAGCTTCAGAATGCGACAACCGTCAGATGTAGACCCCAAGATCGAACGGCTAGCATTGATATCGCTACACGACTTCATCCGAATGATAATGTGCGATGGAGAGCGGTTTTGAAGTCGTACACCGGGACACGTGTTGCGCGATGTGTGGAATCACTGTGATTTGTGGAATACCGCCTGCCCTGGATAAGTGGCGCGATGAAAACAGGCCGGTTTTTGAGCCGTGAACATGAGGCGGGGGCCACAAGAGTGATTGGCTGTGGTGCGTTGATCTGTGTTTAATCGGACGGCTTAGAGCGTGCCCGATAGCCATATACGGTAAGCGCCTTTTGACCTGGCACAGGGTTTCGGGGCTGGGTCATGTGGAAAAAGGAAGGTGCAGAGACTAAGGCCGAGGGGTGCTAAGCCCAATATATTTTCAAATATGAATTTTCACCCTTTTAGAATGCGACTTTGAAACCAAGAGAGGGCAACGATAGGCAACTAATAAACTTTGCAAACCAGGGCGAAGGAACTGGATGATCCGAACCAGACTGCCTGCGGAAATTTTAAATAAGGGAATGATCGTAGTCAAC
>JAXQQM020067452.1:0-72210 GCA_034641835.2 Pinus albicaulis | reverse complement strand
TACAAGATTACTCATTATTTGAAACATCTCAAAAATCGGGAATGATTGTGAAGTTGGATCTTTCTAAGGCCTCATTAGAGAAAATTTGAGGTAAAAAATGGGTCTCAAAACAAAGTGTACAACCAAAATCAACTTTATAAGAACCAATAGTATTCAAGATGATGATGTCAACAACGGGGGATGATTCACCATTTTTGGATTAAAAAGGTAAAAAATTAAAACTACTTTTTCAACTTATCTCCATGTGGTTTTACTCAAATTTTGAGCAGAAGCACTCATTTGATGTGAAATTTAATTCCTCATCCAAGGAGTATCCATGTTGCATACTTTCATTGGACCCTGCTATACGAAAAATGAGAAATACATGAAAAAATGTGATTGTAATCACGTTTTTTCATGTATTTATCATTTTCCCTGTAGCGGGATCCATCGAAAGTATGCAACATGGGTACTCCTTGGATGAAGAATTAACTTATTTATCCAATGAGTGTTTTCACTCGAAATTTGAGTAAAATTGTAGGGAGATAAGTTCAAAATATGAGTTAAAAAAAAAAAAGTTTTTTCTTGTTTCCCTCTAAAATTTGATGATGTAATCTAATATAATTTTATTATTTCACTCTTATTCTATAATATCCCTTAGGAGGCCCATTTTAGACCTCAAAAATTCTCTAATGTATGATCGCATTAGTTGGGACTACTTATTACAAGTATAAGATGCTTTTTCCTTTTCATGGTAGTGGATATCATGGGTGTGTTCTCTTATTTCAAACCCCTTTTCTTTGTCTTAATCAATGGTTCTCCTTATATTACATTTAATCAATTGTTTGGACTTCAACAAGGAGATCCTCTTTCTCCATTTTTATTTATCATTTCTATGGAAGGTTTTGGTAAGTTATTCGTGCATTCTTACCATCAAGGAAAGCTTAACTTTTACAACTATGAAAGATGCTAAAGAAATGCACTCCCTTCTTTCAATTTTTATGGATGCTTCTGGTATGGTAGTTAAAAATGATAAATAATGCATTTTATTTTTCAATTGTAAAGACATGATCCAGTGACATCTGGATAGAACTTTTCAGTTTCAAAGAGATTATCTTCCCTCTAAATATCTTAGTGTGCCTTTAGTTTTCAATCCCAAATGTATTTCATGTTGGCAAAACCTTCTTGTTAATCTTTCTAATAATATGGATATTTGAACATTTTTAGCTTTAAAATTTGTAGGTTAGTTGGTCCGGTTGTGACCATCAACAACCCCCCTTTTTATTTATTATTAGTAATAATACTAAATAAATGAGGACCCTTAGTTAAAAATCCAAAAAAATCAAATAGGATTTGTTTGCCTTTTCAAATAAAACTTTCTATTATAAACCTATAGAAGTCCCTTAGAAAGAATATTTAGAAACACTTAAGTTTATGATAGATTATAATAAAATTGCTCTTTAAACAAGACAGCGCATCCATAACAAAATGGTATATATAAAATGCATTGATCGCAGATCGCATAGCGCAGAAAACAGAAATGATTAATGAATATCTTTCGCACTCTTGTTGATTTTGCGCTTTTGCGATTTTGCGCTTTTGCGATATTGCGCTTTTGCGTTTTTGCGATATGCGCTTTTGCGCTATTGCGCAATTTATGCTTTTGCGTTATTTTCATCACTGCAATAACTTCATTTTGCGATATTGCGACATTGCGATATTGTGATATTGCGCAGCAAATCACAGATCGCAATGTCGCAGATTCATGTAGGCGCGCTATCCCAAGGCAATCTTCCCATATGTCAAATCCGTTATGCGCTTTAATGATTATATTAAATGATTGGATTGATTATTAATGTGAAATGAGATTGTGTTTAGATTGAAAGTCTTTTCACAATTTAAATATTATATTTCATCCGCTTTCACATTCAAAACAGTCTCATCACCTTTCTTATATCATTACTCTCATTTATTCGTAAAACGCAGGCACGAAGGAGCAAACGTCTATACAAAGCTTCCGCTAAACACTATGGGTAAGAAGGAGAAGAGCTCAAATTCTGAAAACAAAGAAATGGCTTCGCTATATGCAGACACCGCCTGTAATAAGGATGCCGGTATATCCACTTGGGAAGGAATGTATAATCTGTTAGAAGAAGAAAATCCTGTGGTGATAAAAGTTACAGCTACAGCAGGTTCCAAGAATACGTCTGAAGCAACCCTTAGAGACTTGGCTTGCTCATTTCTGCATAGAATAGTAGCAAGGCCAAGGATTCTCCCATATACAGACATGGTGAGATGGGTGCTGGACAGCACTGATATTTCAGACAGACAATTCAGAACTCCATCTGAAGAGCTAATCGGGTCATTCACCATAGAAGATCTGAGATTAATGTATAAGTTGCCAGAACCTCAGGCGACTTACAACAAACAATTCATGGAAGATTTTGCCAGAGAACATGCAAATTTGGCAGAATGCACAAAGGAGTGGACCAAAAGAAGTGAACCATTGAAGAAAAACAAACAAGGTATGTATAGCACGGGTTCACTTACCTCTCCTTATTGTTTTACTGCTGCCATGTTATGCAGGCTTTTTGGAAAGCCTGACATAAATATGATCTTACCCGAATGGCTTCCTTTGTTGAATGCGGCTGTTAATTCTACAATTGTAGATTGGGCCAAAATCCTATCTGATAATCTCACCACTGCTATTTTTCATTACTGGTCTAAACGAAATGTTTCCCAGCGGGTTTATCCGCCTTTTTATTTATCTGCTTATGTCATGGACGCCATCTGCTATGTCTCTAAATTCCTTGTGATGGGCTGGAAATGGACTATCCACGATCCTTTGCCCATTCATGTGTACCATAAAGAACTATGGGAGTCTAAGTTTGTCCCCCATTTTTACCAAATTTGTCATGGAATAATGCTGCCATTGTACAGAACATTGTATAACAAGGATGTCCCAAGGTTATCCTCAGAAACAGAGGTTGATATTCTCCCCGTCGCGAGATGGTTTGGAGAAGAATTGTTCACTTATATTAGGGGTTTTGGAAGTTATGCTTCTCCCCATGTGTTACCCCTATATGTTCCAGATAGACTTGTAGCTCGAGAAATTGCTTATCAGACCTGTGGCCAGGGAGGTATAACAAAAGATTTAAAAGAGAAGAAAAAGGGCATTTGGCCACAATTTCCCGTAAAATGTGGAACATTTTCACTGTTTGATATTGGTCATGCATTTCAAGAGATAGGCAACGTTACATGCCTACAGCTTTTCAAATTCTCGAGAAGGTTATTCGACCCAAATGATATTGTTAAGAATTTTACCAATGCAATCAAAGTAAGGGAATTTTCCAGGGAACGGGATCTTTTTGATGATATGTTCCAAGTAAGAAATTCATTCAAAGAAGTTTTGAATTCAGCTCAAGCACAGCTATCTCCAGAGGAATTCCAGGAATTCAAGCTTTACAGAGAAAGAAGACTAATTCCTATTCCTTTGGATAATCTATGATTAGAGCCCGCAAGGGAACAAACTCCTAGTGTTAGTCTTAACGGCAGTTCAAGTACAGGTAAATCTAAATCAAAATCTGACAGAGATTCTGAACACTCCAATAAGTCTAAAGAAAAGGAAGATAAAATGGAAGAATCCATTAAAGATTCTGCACAATCTAAAGAGCTTACTCAACGGCAAATTTTGACTTCTCAACAGACAAATCCTCCTCCAACCAATGTACGGTAACGACCAGTCACCATTGAGCTAGATAAAGAATAGGAAACCTTTAATCAATTGATTAATATAGAAGGACAGAATGTACAGACCCCTGTCCAGACAATTAAAGTTTTGAACGCAGGAACAAGCAGCAAAGCCGCAGCAACAGAACACATACCAATCACACCCTCCTCTGAAATCGTACTTAATGTAGAGGACATACCTCCTCTGGATGTATTTTATAGCCCAAAATACAAAGCAGTAGTTAAAAGACAAAGGAAAAAGAGAAAAATAGAAAGTGCAATTGCTACTGAACCAGAACAAGTAGATGTTTTATGGAAAGATCCTGCCATAGAGCCTACTCGTAATCTCACTAAATTATCTCAAATAACATGAGCTTATGCTTCTGCAACCATTGATAAAGCAGTTGAGATACAACTTTTGTTGGATGAAAAAGAAGAGCAGGTAAAGGCCCTACAACAGCAATTGCAACAGGTACAGGCCAATAAGGAAGCACAATTAAAACTTGAAGAGTTGCAACAACAACTTCAATGCAAAATGGGACATCAAAAAAAGCACGCACGATAAAGACAAACAAATACAGTTATCAAGATCAGCATAAAGATAATCTAAACTTCGAAATTCATTTGGCTCATCTCATTGAGAACCAGTCAACTCTGTATGAGAGGTACTACGCCAAAAAATATTGCAATGGAATTCTTTGTGCCAAGAGAGTGATAAAATCACAAATCATGTCGTAGATTTATGAAATGATTATGATTTGATTAATGAAAAGATCAATGATTATCTGGCATGGCAAAAGACAGAAGAAGGCAGAAAAGCTGGTGCACCCATCATTAATGAAAACCATAAAGAAATACTCTTCAATAACTGGGATGCACAAATCAGAAGGGCAGAAAAGGCAGCAGAGGAGGCAGCTACAACAGCAAACACTCTCACGGATTGTGTAAATGACAATTTACACAAAGCTAACTTGATTCCTGAAACTGTTCCAGGATATCTCCCACAGGCAAATCAACTGCAAACAGAATGGAGGCAAAAGGCAGAAGAAAGAGCAAAATCCATCCAAGG
This sequence comes from Pinus albicaulis, assembly GCA_034641835.2. Taxonomy (NCBI): domain Eukaryota; kingdom Viridiplantae; phylum Streptophyta; class Pinopsida; order Pinales; family Pinaceae; genus Pinus; species Pinus albicaulis. Next base: position 67,433 of record JAXQQM020067452.1, on the reverse strand, counting down.
GCTGACAAGATTGAATTGGGACTCATATTGGATGTACTTGGTGAAGCCACACGATCGGAAACAAATTAAAGCTCAATTGTATCATCGATACTACGAAGGTGCTCCTAAACACGGAAACTCTTGTCTTCCGGACGGATTGGTCTGATCGATCAATAGTAATAGCATCTTCTCAAAACTATGCTAGATACCTGCAAGTTTAAAGATCAAGTTCATAGATAGTTAGATTTAGTTTTAATTTTACTATATTTTAGCCTAGGAAAAGGACGGTCATTGAACCGAATCCTTAATTTTTGTAATAAGACTATTTTTAGATTTAGTTAAGTAGTATTTAAACCCTTCTCATGCATTTAGAGAAGGGTCCTGGATCTTAATATTTTTGGACTTGGAGATTGCATTTCTGTACTCCATTGTCTTATATATTTTTAAAAAGGATCACATCTGGTGATTTTCATGCGGAATTATCTTTGAAGTGTTGTATTTCTGTACCTTTGGAATTTGATTTTGCATCATAGTTACTGGATAGAGTATCAGATTGCATTGGAAATTCCTCAAGATGAACAAGGTATTTCTATCTGTTCACTGTTGATCTCTTTTGTCTTATGATATTCGTTTTAAAATTGCTATCATTTATATGTATATTTGTTTTCACAACGCCTCCTTCTATATATCATTTCTGAGTATAATTGAAACGTTATTTTTCATAGTTACATGTAAATGATATATAATGATTAATGCAATATGATAATATAACTCTGTTTAATTTCTTAAACAGAGTTATCTTTATTTGTTTCTGCACATTTCAATTTAATTAATAATACATTTTCATGGTTATTGTTGAATTGGAACAATCTTAAGTTGTATTCACATATAATTACCTGGGTTAGTGTTAGAATTTCTTTATCAGTATTTAGCTTAAATTAGATAGTTTCATTTCAGTTAGTTCAGTCCCATTTCCACCCATCCAATCCAATCCATTTAGTTACAAGGAAACTGGTCCTTTAAATCCAGTCGGAGCCACCATACCAAATGGAAAAGGAGCTGTCTTAAGGTCCCGACCGGGTGGTTTTCCCCGATGTTTGAAGAAGAGATTTTCTAGGCTTCAACATTTTTGGCGCTAGAAGGAGGGCCTGAGCTATGAATGGCAAGTAAATCTTTATCCACAAGCCATTCTGAGAGCAAAACACCCTCATTAACTTCTTCAATTTCTTCTGAAATTCAAAATCCTAGAGAAGAAATTGCAGAAAATATTCAAACACCCACTACCAAAATATCAAAACATTCAGACAAACAACATCCTGAGTCTCCTGAAGTTCAAGATCTAATTCATAAGTTGAAAGGATTCTCATTATCTCTGGAAGAGTTTAAAATATCTGAAGGTAGTGTAACTTCAAAATTTATTCCTTCGAAACCTCTTACTAGGTTGCAAAGTGAAAAACTTGGTATTCCTCCGAAAGAATTTCCTTTACCTAGTAAGGGCAAAACAAAAAGAATTCAATCGGAAACAGAAAGTGATACAAGTTCATCATCTCATATTCAATCACCTGTTTCCAAAACCACAACTCAACAAAGTGCAGTTGTTTCATCATCATCTATACAAACATCTTCTCCTCAATTCTCATCAATCTCAACATCATCTATTCCAACCACTTCTATTCAAATACCACCAGTTTCTACTATTCCTCCAATAGTCGTCCCAATAATGGCACAGAGACCATGGTCTACTCCAGGAGCAGTCAACATGGCTACACCTTTACATGATTTACCAGACAATCCTGGAAAATGGCTTCCAAAGTTTAGCCCAGATCTTAACATTCAAGCTGAAGAACATATCAATAACTTTATGCTGGCTATTAATTTGAATGGAGTCATACACGAAGATGTTGTGGTTAGATTATTCCCATATACTCTTCAGGGAGTAGCAGGATCATGGTACTTTTCATTACCATCAGGATCCATAACGAGTTGGGACATTTTTGCAGATAATTTTTTGACCAAATTTGGAGATGACCGATCAATTGCAACTTTACTCAATGATCTCTCAAATTTGAAAATAGAACCCAAGGAACCTATAAAAGAATTCAATGCTAGATTCAACAAACTCTTGAACAAAATTCATACAGATTCACAACCTAGTGAGCAAGTCAGAATAGAATGGTATATAACTGCCTTACCCTCAAACATAGCAATTTTCGTAGACAGAGCTGTAAAGCCTATATTAGCTGAGAATATGAAAGAAGCTATTGCAGTGGAAAAACGTATCACTTCTCTAGAAAAGAAAAATGCTATTGAAGAAAGGAAATCAAAGAAGGTCAGCTTCATAGATGATTCAAAGAAAAATACCAAAGATCCATATGACATGGAAGGTTTACAGAAAGTTCTTAAAACCATGTCAAATAAAATGGTTGAAATTAAAAAACAAGTAGCTGAAACTTCTACCAAGAAACCATTCCGAAATTTTAGAAGAAACCAAGTTGAATCTAAACCTCCTAATATAATCTCTAATGCAGAATCAGAAGAAGAGGAAGAAGAAGAAGATACATCTATAATATCAGATCAAGAAGACGAAAATGAAGAAATAGTTGAATTGAATGGAATGTGGGATTTTATTCTCCCTAATTCTGATAGTGAAGAAGCTATGCCTGTAAGTACTAGGAGTAAATCTACAGCAGAACCAGTGCAAACAGTTCCTAAAAAGAAAATTACAACTCCAAGTACCAAAGACAAACCCATTGTGAAGAAAACTTCTCCATTACCTACTCAAAATCAGCCATCTTCTTCTAATCCTCTCACATCAACAGTGAAAAATTTAGTAGTGTCAGATCCTATGGAATACAACATTGTTGAAGACATGAAAAAGATCAAAGCCAACATTTCCTTACATGAACTCGGCAAACTAAAACACCAACAAAAGTTGCTATTGAAAGAATTAAATGCTACACCAATTGCTCCTTTACCAAGCGGTGTAGTTGCAAAAGCAGCAAGAGGAACTGGTAAGCCACCAGATAAGGTAGATGCTACTGATACTGTGCTCATTGGGGAAAAGTCAAATTCTCAAACTCCCCCTTTTCTTTTGACTTATGAGATGTACAATAAAAATCTGCACAATTGTTTGATTGATTCTGGAGCTTCCTCCAATATAATGCCTACTTCTGTCTGTGCCAAATTGAATATTGAACCACAGAAATCAGCAGTTCATATCGTTCAGTTGGATCGCTCTAAAGTCCAAGTGGTAGGAGAAATCAATTCAGTTACTATCAGATTAGCCTCAGATCCTAAGATTGTCCAAAGAATTGATATTCTGATTGCTGATATTCCTGAATTTTATGGATTAATCTTGAGCAGGGACTGGTCTGCGAAACTTAACGATTATATCTCAACCAATTATTCACACATGTGGCTTCCCTACAAAGGGAAACCAAATCAAATCAAAATTGAACGAGAAAAACATATGATGCACACCGTCACTGAATTTGAACAACCTAATGAACCTATAGCATTCAACAACAATATTCTTGGAGGTTATTCTGCTGAATCATTTCTTGGAAATTTCAAGGCTCCTCAATCATCGTTTTCTGTAAATACTTTTGTTTCTCAGATAGAAAATTTTTCACAATCTGATTCTTCCAGAATTGTAAATATTTCTGATGTAATTGTAGATAAGCCAATAGATAAGTCTTTATTTTGGTCATTATATTTTGATGGATCGAAATCTAGTGATGGAGCTGGAGCTGGATGCATCCTAATTGATCCAAATGGGGAGAAAACAATGCTTTCATGCAGATTAGAATTTGAGTGTACTAACAATACCGCAGAATATGAAGCCTTGGTTCAAGGCCTTTATAAAGCTATAGGGTTAGATGTTAAATACTTGAAAGTTTTTGGTGATTCCGAAATTGTTATTAAACAAGTTAGGAATACTATTCATTTCCTTTCAGGAAACATTAAACACTATCAAACCCTTGTACAAGACCTCACCACTCATTTTTTAGCATTCAATATTTCTCCTATTCCTAGGAATCAGAATACATCAGCTGACTTGTTAGCTAATGTTGCATCTAAACTCCTACTTGCTGAAGATTGCAGTCCTGATAGGTTTTCTGTAGAATTGATTTTTCGTCCATCTGTCCCAGATAATGTTACAAATTGGAGAGTATTCTATCATGATCAAGATATTATAAATTTCATGACTTCAGAGAAATCATATGATGAGCAAATTATTGACGAAGATGATCATGATTTACAAATTGCTTCAAAAGGTAATGAAAATCCCATTCCAAAATCTGTTGTTAAATTAGAGGATTTATATGACATTACAGACAGATTCAAGAAAGTCACTAATACGAAACTTCAAAGTTCCACTTTGAAGTTTGAATTAGTAAATCTTGGTTCTAATTCTAAACCTCAAAACGTTAACTTAGGACTCAATTTAACACCAGAGGAAAGGAATGTGTTCATTAAACTTCTGAACAAGTATAAAAATGTTTTTGCTTGGAATTATGATGATTTAAAAACGTATGATACTTCGATTATTCAACATACAATTCCAATGCTTCCTGATATTAAACCTGTTCAACAGAAGTTGAGAAAGATCCATCCAAATCTCGAAAGTCAAATCAAATAAGAACTTAATAAACTTTTAAAAGCCAAAATCATTTTTCCGGTCAGGCACTCCAATTGGGTTTCCAATATGGTACCTGTAAGGAAGAAGAATGGTGATATAAGAATCTGTATTGATTTCAAAAATTTAAATAAGGCATGTTTAAAAGACAATTTCCCATTGCCAACCATGGAACAGATACTTCAAAAGGTAGCTGGTTCTGAACTTATGTCTTTTCTTGATGGATTTTCGGGTTATAATCAAGTTTTAGTTCATCCAGATGACAGATTGAAAACAACTTTCAGAACAAAATGGGGAACTTATGCTTATCAGAAAATGCCTTTTGGTCTAATAAATGCAGGAGCAACTTTTCAAAGAGCCATGGACATAGCATTCAAAGGTCTGATCAATAAATCCGTTGTTGTTTATCTTGATGACATAACAGTATTTTCAAAAAAAAGAGCCAATCATCTAAATGATTTAAAACAAATATTTGAAAGATGTAGAAGGTTTGGTATCTCCTTAAATCCAAGAAATCTTTCTTTGCTTTAGATGAAGGAAAACTCTTAGGATTTGTTGTGTCAAAAGATGGTATATATATTGATCCAGATAGAGTGAAAGAAATTTCTGATATTTCTTTACCACATAACAAAAAATCCATGCAATCATTTCTTGGACAGATTAATTTTGTTAAAAGATTTATTCCCGATTTTTCTTTAATTGTTTTACCTATGCAAAATATGATCAAGAAGAATTCAATATTCAAATGGGCGCATAAAGAAAAAGAAGCTTTTGATTCAATCAAACGAGCGATCATTAATGCACCAGCATTGAATACCCCAGATTTTTCTAAATATTTTACTTTGTATACTCTGGCCACTGAAACATCCTATGTAGCCGTTTTAACACAACTCAATGATCAAGAAATCGAAGCACCAATTTCTTTCTTTAGCTCAAATCTGCAAGGAGCTGAGCTTAATTATTCCGATGTTGAAAAACAAGCCTTTGTTGTGTTTAAATCAATCAAACATTTCAGACCTTTTCTCTTGAAAACACATACAAAAATCATTGTCCCATTCTCTGCAGTGAGGAAATTATTAATTCAAAAAGAAGTAGGAGAAAAGAGAGCTAACTGGGTAACAGCCTTGCAAGAATATGATATTGATATTAAACCAGCTAAGATTGTTAGAGGACAAGGTTTTTGCAAATTATTGGCAGGAGCTCATAATATACCAGAAAATCAAGATTCAAATCAAGATATTCAAGTAAGTCAGATAAATGTTACAAATTCCGGATCTCAGTATGTTGATCTTATCTATTACTTGAAAAATGGGTATGCTCCTTCTAATCTCAGCTATAAGAGTAAACACGCTTTAAGGTTAAAGGCTATTAAATATGAGATCATTGATAATGTGTTATTTAGGAAAAATTACGATTCAATTTTATTAAGATGTCTTGAAAAGACTGAAGTTGAAAAGGTTTTGCGGGAATTGCATGATGGACCAGCAGGAGGTCATTTTGGAGGTGATACCACAGCTCACAAAATAATTCGTGCTGGTTATTACTGGCCTACCCTTTTTAAAGACATGCATGATTACGTAAGGAAGTGCCAAATTTGTCAAACTGCAAGTGGAAGACAAAGGAAACCAGCTTTTCCTTTGCAACCAGTAACTATCAAACAACCATTCGAACAATGGGGGCTTGACATTATTGGTGAGATAGTACCTCATTCTTCCAAACAGCACAAGTACATCCTTACTGCAACTGATTACTTTACAAAGTGGGTAGAGGCAATCCCGTTGAAGGTAGCCAATTCTGATGCAATTATTGATTTCATAGATCAATTCATCATAACCAGGTTTGGTGTACCTCAAGCTCTTGTCTTTGATAATCCATCTTACTTCTCTGGAAATAGTTTAATTGAATTTGCAGTCAAAAGAGGTTTTAAATTAAAATATTCAGCAAATTATTATCCACAAGGTAATGGTTTGGCTGAATCCACTAATAAAAACTTTATCAAAATCATTAAAAGGACCGTTGATCAAAATCAAAAGAATTGGCACAAATCTTTAATCTTTGCGTTATGGGCTGATCGTATCACTGAAAAAGCTTCAATAGGGACTTCACCTTTCAATCTGGTTTATGGAAAAGAAGCTGTGATACCATCAAACTTAACTCTTCCATCATTAGCCCTAGTGCAGTTTATTGAATAAAATCCCTCTTCATCCATTCAATTGAGATATAATCAAATCCTTAAATTAGAAGAAGATAGGGATAAAGCAAAAATTACTCATGAAAAACATCAACAACTTGTAAAATCTTCTTTTGATGCAAGTTCTACCGGCTCAAAAATTTTGTCAATTGGTGATCTTGTTCTGAAATGGGATAAAGCACACGAAGAAAAAGGTAAACATACCAGATTTCAGAAAATGTGGCTTGGACCATTTCAGATCGTTGAGAAGATAGGCTCAAATACATTCATACTCCAAGATCTAACGGGTAAGAGAGAATCTCTTCCTGTAAATGGGCTTATCTTGAAGAAATTCTTTTCATAAGGAGGTAACCCCTTCTTAGCTGTACATATTCCTTTCTGCAGAATTTTGATTGTTTTTTGTTTTTGCAAATAAAAGTTGTTAATAAGTCTCTGATTGACTGTTTACTATTTAAGAAAATTTCTTCGGAAAAATATTATAAATATTTATTTTGTGTAAATAAGAATTTTTAAAGTAATGATCACAGTTTTTGAATAGTTTAAAATAAGATGTTAAACTTTGAAATATTATTTCAATCATTTACATGATCTTTTGAAAACTTGAGAAAAATGTAAATCATTATAATTTTATTAAGCAGAGAAAGGTTATCTATCAAAGTATAGATTTTTTCAAAGTTTTGGAATTCAAAAAACTCTGAAAATTGTCATCCATTGATTCTTAAGGATTAAACTATTTCACCCCATCCATTTAAGTTGTGATTTTTTAGAATGTAATTCTAAGAAGTTATACGAAAATTTTAAGAGATAAGAGGTATCATTACGAGCCGACTTACCATGTTCATAAGGAGTAATAAAACTGACATTACCAATATTGCATACCAAAACAGGGTAATGGCTTATAAATATAAGACAAGGGGTCTCATCACGAGCCAGCTTGTTCAGTTTAATTATAACTAGTGAATGGCATTGTTATTAACTAGCTACCAAACCAGAACAATGGCTCTTAAAATAAAAAATAAGTAAAAGACAAAACATGAGATAATAGGTCTTATGAATTTATCTTTTAAAAAGTTATAATTTTAGTTGGATGGAACAATGAATGGTTAATGGTTTAAAGGTAACCCTGTCGAGACTATGAACGTTTGCTGGTAGCAGAGGCAATACCTATGGCAATAGAGTATATTATAAAACAAAAACTTGGAGAAATCCACTTACTTCATTATTAACACCAATCAAAGCTTGAGATAACCCAAAAATGTTTTTATTCTTAAGGAATTAGAAAGAAATTATGAAATGATTTTTATTTCTTTTTCATAGTTACATTTTATTTGAATTATCCTAAGATAGTTTTCATTATCTTTAAAAACCTTACTTACTAAAGATAAAATGTTTATTTTATTTTTTCAGAGATAACTGTTTCTTTCAGTGAATCACCAATTGTTGTGACCATCAACAACCCCCCTTTTATTTATTATTAGTAATAATACTAAATAAATGAGGACGCTTAGTTAAAAATCTAAAAAAATCAATTAGGATTTGTTTGCCTTTTCAAATAAAACTTTCTATCATAAACCTATAGAAGTTTCTTAGAAAGAATATTTAGAAACACTTAAGTTTATGATAGATTATAATAAAATTGCTCTTTAAACAAGACAGCGCATCCATAACAAAATGGTATATATAAAACGCATTGATCGCAGATCGCATAGCGCAGAAAATAGAAATGATTAATGAATATCTTTCGCGCTCTTGTTGATTTTGCGCTTTTGCGATTTTGTGCTTTTGCGATATTGCGCTTTTGCGTTTTTGCGATATGCACTTTTGCGCTATTGCGCAATTTCTGCTATTGCGCTATTTTCATAACTGCAATAACTTAATTTTGCGATATTGCGACATTGCGATATTGCGATATTGCGCAGCAAATCGCAGATCGCAATGTCGCAGATTCATGTAGGCGCGCTATCCCAAGGCAATCTTCCCATATGTCAAATCTGTTATGCGCTTTAATGATTAAATTAAATGATTGGATTGATTATTAATGGTAAATGAGATTGTGTTTGGATTGAAAGTCGTTTCACAATTAAAATATTATATTTCATCCGCTTTCACATTTAAAATAGTCTCATCACCTTTCTTATACCATTACTCTCATTTACTCGTAAAACGTAGGCACGAAGGAGCAAACGTCTATACAAAGCTTCCACTAAACACTATGGGTAAGAAGGAGAAGAGCTCAAATTCTGAAAACAAAGAAATGGCTTCACTATATGCAGACACCGCCTGTAATAAGGATGCTGGTATATCCACTTGGGAAGGAATGTATAATCTATTAGAAGAAGAAAACCCTGTGGTGATAAAAGTTGCAGCTACAGCAGGTTCCAAGAATACGTCTGAAGCAACCCTTAGAGACTTGGCTTGCTCATTTCTGCATAGAATAGCAGCAAGGCCAAGGATTCTCCCATATACATACATGGTGAGATGGGTGCTGGATAGCACAGATATTTCAGACAGACAATTCAGAACTCCATCTGAAGAGCTAATTGGGTCATTCACCATAGAAGATCTGAGATTAATGTATAAGCTGCCAGAACCTCAGGCAACTTTCAACAAGAAATTTATGGAAGAGTTTGCCAAAGAACACTCAAATTTGGCAGAATGCACAAAGGAGTGGACTAAAAGAAGTGAACCATTGAAGAAAAACAAACAAGGTATGTACAGCACGGGTTCACTTACCTCTCCTTATTGTTTTACTGTTGCCATGTTATGCAGGCTTTTTGGAAAGCCTGACATAAATATGATCTTACCCGAATGGCTTCCTTTGTTGAATGCGGTTGTTAATTCTATAATTTTAGACTGGGCCAAAATCCTATCTAATAATCTCACCACAGCTATTTTTCACTACTGGTCTAAACGAAATGTTTCTCAGCGGGTTTATCCGCCTTTTTATTTATCTGCTTATGTCATGGACGCCATTTGCTATGTCTCTAAATTCCCTGTGATGGGCTGGAAATGGACTATCCACGATCCTTTGCCCATTCATGTGTACCATAAAGAACTATGGGAGTCTAAGTTTGTCCCCCATTTTTACCAAATTTGTCATGGAATAATGCTGCCATTGTACAGAACATTGTATAATAAGGATGCCCCAAGGTTATCCTGAGAAACAGAGGTTGATATTCTCCCTGTCACGAGATGGTTTGGAGAAGAATTTTTCACCTATATTAGGGTTTTTGGAAGTTATGCTTCTCCCCATGTGTTACCCCTATATGTTCGAGATAGACTTGTAGCTCGGGAAATTGCTTATCAGACCTGTGGCCAGGGAGGTATAACAAAAGATTTAAAAGAGAAGAAAAAGGGAATTTGGCCACAATTTCCCATAAAATGTGGAACATTTTCACTGTTTGATATTGGTCATGCATTTCAAGAGATAGGCAACGTTACATGCCTACAGCTGTTCAAATTCTCAAGGTTATTTGACCCAAATGATACTGTTAAGAATTTTACCAATGCAATCAAAGTAAGGGAATTTTCCGGGGAACAGGATCTTTTTGATGATATGTTCCAAGCAAGAAATTCATTCAAAGAAGTTTTGAATTCAGCTCAAGCTCAGCTATCTCCAGAGGAATTTCAGGAATTCAAGCTTTACAGAGAAAGGAGACTAATTCCTATTCCTTTGGATAATCTACGCTTAGAGCCCGCAAGGGAACAAACTCCTAGTGTTAGTCTTAACGGCAGTTCAAGTACAGGTAAATCTAAATAAAAATCTGACAGAGATTCTGAACACTCCAATAAGTCTAAATAAAAGGAAGATAAAATGGAAGAATCCATTAAAGATTCTGCACAATCTAAATAACTTACTCAACAGCAAATTTTGACTTCTCAACAGACAAATCCTCCTCCAACCAATGTACAGCAACAGCCAGTCACCATTGAGTTAGATAAAGAATGGGAAACCTTTAATCAATTGATTAATGTAGAAGGAAAGAATGTACAGACCCCTGTCCAGACAACCAAAGTTTTGAGCACAGGAACAAGCAGCACAGCCGCAGTAACAGAGCACATACCAATCACACCCTCCTCTGAAATTGTACTTAATGTAGAGGACATTCCTCCTCTGGATGTATTTTATAGCCAAAAATACAAAGCAGTAGTAAAGAGACAAAGGAAAAAGAGAAAAATAGAAAGTGCAATTGCTACTGAACCAGAACAAGTAGATGTTTTGTGGAAAGATCCTGCTACAGAGCCTACTCATAATCTCACTAAATTATCTCAAATAACAGTACTTATGCTTCTGCAACAATTGATAAAGCAGTTGAGATACAACTTTTGTTGGATGAAAAAGAAGAACAGATAAAGGCTCTGCAACAGCAATTGCAACAGGTACAGGCCAATAAGGAAGCACAATTAAAACTTGAAGAGTTACAACAACAACTTCAAGAAATGCAAACAGGACATCAAAAAATTCTGGCTGATAAAGACAAACAAATACAGATTATCCAAGAACAGCATAAGAATGATCCTAAGCTTCCAGAATTCATTTCAGAAACCATCTCTTTGAACAATCAACTACTGCAACAAGAGGAAGTTTTCTGCCAAAAAATATTGCAATGGAATTCTTTGTGCCAAGAGAGTGATAAAATCACAAATCATGTCGTAGATTTATGAAATGATTATGATTTGATTAATGAAAAGATCAATGATTATCTGGCATGGCAAAAGACAGAAGAAGGCAGAAAAGCTGGTGCACCCATCATTAATGAAAACCATAAAGAAATACTCTTCAATAACTGGGATGCACAAATCAGAAGGGCAGAAAAGGCAGCAGAGGAGGCAGCTACAACAGCAAACACTCTCACGGATTGTGTAAATGACAATTTACACAAAGCTAACTTGATTCCTGAAACTGTTCCAGGATATCTCCCACAGGCAAATCAACTGCAAACAGAATGGAGGCAAAAGGCAGAAGAAAGAGCAAAATCCATCCAAGGGCTGACAAGATTGAATTGGGACTCATATTGGATGTACTTGGTGAAGCCACACAGTCAGCACAGTGCGCTCAATTGTATCATCAATGCTACAGAGAAGATTTCTCCTACGCTTGCCGACTCTGTCTTTTCAGGACAGTTGAATTCTGAAGTCGGTCAACCGCATCTTCTCAAAACTATGCTAGATGCCTGCAAGCTTAAAGATCAAGTTAATAGATAGATAGATTTAGTTTTAATTTCACTGTATTTTAGCCTAGGAAGAGGACGGTCATTGAACCAAATCCTTAATTTTTGTAATAAACTATTTTTAGAGTTAGTTAAGTAGTATTTAAACCCCTCTCATGCATTTAGAGGGGGTCCTGGATCTTAATATTTTTGGACTTGGAGATTGCATTTCTGTACTCCATTGTCTTATATATTTTTTGAAAAGGATCACATCTGGTGATTTTCATGCGGAATTATCTTTGAAGTGTTGCATTTCTGTACCTTGGAATTTGATTTTGCATTAGAGTTACTGGATAGAGTATCAGATTGCATTTGAAAGTCCTCAAGATGAACAAGGTATTTCTATCTATTCACTGTTGATATGATATTCATTTTAAAATTTCTATCATTTATATGTATATTGGTTTTCACAACGCTTCCTTTTATATATCATTTCTGAGTATAATTGAAACGTTATTTTTCATAGTTACATGTAAATGGTATACAATGATGAATGCAATATGTTTATATAACTCTGTTTAATTTCTTAAACAGAGTTATCTTTATTTGTTTCTTCATATTTCAATTTAATTAATAATACATTTTCATGGTTATTGTTGAATTGGAATAATCTTAAGTTGTATTCACATATAGCTACCCGGGTTAATGTTAGAATTTCTTTATCAGTATTTAGCTTAAATTAGATAGTTTTATTTCAGTTAGTTTAGTCTCATTTCCACCCATCCAATCCAATCCATTTAGTTACAAGGAAACTGGTCCTTTAAATCCAGTCGGAGCCACCATACCAAACGGAAAAGGAGCTGCCTTAAGGTCCCGACCGGGTGGTTTTCCCCGATGTTTGAAGTAGAGATTTTCTAGGCTTCAAATTTAACCCAATACTGATATCTATTCTTCAATATTCCCTTGGAATAAATTCAAACTAATTTTTTTCTAACAAGACTTATGTAATTCGAAAAAAATACACACCTTTTTCTTGCTTTTGAGGAGCTCGATATTGAAACTGAATTATCTCTTTGATTTCGGATCTTCAATATCTGAAATTTGGCCCTAAACTAGCCATCTTAATCTTCTTTTGAATGCCACAGGTCTAACTTGATTTAGATTCTTCAAGGCAAAGTTATGCCCAATCCTCCACAATGACCTAATTATGGACTAGTTCAATAGAACGAACTTGTACGACTTTCCAAGTGTCATTGTTTCCTTCTTCGGCTCTAAAATTGATATGACGAAAACTACAATCCGTTTACTTGCTGCCACTTTTTACATAATTCTAGTTCGATGCTCAGAGACAAAGTTATGAATATTTTTCCACGATCACCTCTTTGAGATGAAATTTGGGAGCCTGAAAAAACCCTAACTTCCACAGACCATATCTCCGAAAATATTGCGAACCAAGCTCTAAAATTTTGCGACGATGTTACTCAGGAATTCTGCTTTTCGCTCTCCAAATTTCAGCTTATGAACCTTCATAGAAAAAATGTTATATTGAAAATTCCGCGATGACTTGTTTAGGTTAAATTCAAGAGCCTACAAAAAACCCTAACTTCCACAGACCATATCTCCGAAAATATTGCGAAACAAGCTTTGAAAGTTTGCGAAGATGTTCCTCTAGATTTCGTCTTCGCGCTCTAAAAATTTCAACTTCTGAACCTTCGTAGAAAAAAATTTATAGCGACAATTCCACGATGACCTGTTTGGAGCAGCGAAACCCTAGAATCCAAAGCTCTTATACCAAATAATATGAAACTAGCTCCAAAAATAGAAGAAAAGAGAGATAAACACATTAGAAATAAGCCACTTCGAGGGGGCAACCTCCAAATCATTACATAAATGAAAAAATCTTGGATGATACAAATGACAATAACTCTTTTCTATATATAGGATTCCATGGGGCCACAATGTAATCCTAGTGGGGCCATAATGTAATCCTAGCCGACCTAACAATAATAATGTAAGGGCACAATAATAACAATATGGGGGTTACAGGGGTACAACAATAACAATAAGGGGATTACACTAACAAGAATAAGGGACTATACTAGTAATATAAGGACCTAACAATACCACACATCGCAGCACTTAAAGGATAGAAACAAGGCAACCGCAAGTTAAGTTAAATATTTTGTGATGCGAAATGGAGGGATACATGTCGACCTTGCGCAACATCACATACTGCAAGAAATAGGAGGTAACTTCAAAGATATCGCAAGGAATGTTATGTTGGTTGTGATGCGGTAAGGTTTATGCGATGCGATGCGATGAAGGGAATCCACGTGGCAGCACCGCGCACAAGCGCAGATCACAGATTGCAAGGTTTAAGGTTTATCGCTAATGGTAGAGTGGGAAACCTGTGAGCAAGGATTTGCGATGAGATATGATTGATCAAGCACTGTGGGACCCAATAGCCTTTGTTCCGTGTATTTTATATGAGCCATAGTGTAAATTTTACGTTGTTGACTTCTAATTGGATGTATGTTTAATTATATATGTGTTCTTGATCGTTTAAACGTATGTATGTTAATTAAAGCCCGAATTTATAATTCATCGCGTGTATAAAGGGAGTTGTATGTGGGCCATATCCCATAGGTCACAAAGGAATAATCTAAATGCAATTCAAAGGACGAGGAACACGGGCAGAACAATGGTGCGGCAGCACCGGCAGATGAAAAGGTTGAACGCAAAAGAAAATTCACAAGTAATAAAAGAAAAGGGTAGCTATACAACAAAGGTGGAACATAACGACAGAAATAGAAAAGACACAAGACAGCAAGCAGAAAAGGACAAATACACATCAAAGAGAAGAAGTTGAAAGGGATGAGTAAATATGTGATTGTAATTGAAAATGTATTATTTATTTTTATATTGTTTGAGATGTAAAGGCAAGTCTCCGTAGGCAAAGAAAAACTCCACTGTAATATTGAAATGTGTACACATTGTTAAATTATTTTGAATGTGTTGGGCAAGAAAATGAGATGGTGGGAGGCAAAGAGTCATACTTGTTCATTTCATATTCCCATATGGAATGCAAACAGTTATGAGGTGATCTCTATAAATGATGTTATAGTCATATGCATAAAGAGGTTAGAGAATGGAAGAATAAGAAGAAGAAAGAGAAAATAGAGAAGTTGTGTAGATCCAAAGATGATATAAGGCAGACATGAAGGTTGGAGGACAATAGTGAAGAAGGAATAGAATAGAGCTGATATCCAGGTAAATCAACATGAGTTTTCATTGTAGTGGGAGGAATTTGGTGCTTCCATATCAAGTTGTAGCTTGATAGATGTCCAGTTTTAGCTGGCTGAGGTAGGAGCCTCCTGTGGGTTGTAGCCTGCAAAAAATAGATGTGAGTTGGTGCTTCCTTGCAAGTTGTAGCTTGCAGAATTGAGGTAGTAGCCTCCTGTAGGTTGGGGCCTACAGAAAATCAGTGGTGAGAGGGAGTTGGACCTTGCCTTTGCATCACAATAATAATAATATGTGGTTTTCTCCCTTATGGGTTTCCACTTATATTTGTTGTCTATGTGCATGATGATTATGTGTTGATATTTTGTATTTAATATGCTTAATACCTGCTGCTCACTTATTAAGATTGTTTTTCCATTATACATTAAGTTGATTATGAAATGAAGGTGTAAATAAGTATAAAAGAAAGTTTAAAAGTCCATGAATGCATTAAACTGATTCACCCCCCCTCTCAGTTTAACTAAAGGTTCAACAGAAATTTAAATGGATCTATTGTAGGTTGTATCTCTTCATTTTGTTGGATAATATAAAAGAAAGGACTGGTTGTTTCTCCTTGGACGTAACCCAAATTGGGTGAACCACATATATCTATGTCTCTCTTGTTCTATCCATTTCTACATTTTTGTTTCAACAAATTTTTGTGTATTTCATTTCTCTGTTAATTCATTTCTAATAATGCCTCCCTTGGGGTGCCATTTTTGTTGTATCCACCATGTCAACACTTTTTCCAAGGGCCAAAAACCCATGAAATTACAGATGATGGCATGCTGCTACATGTACTCTCTGTAAGCAGCTACCTCAATGTCTTCTATCTCCATAATTGGAATATTTGTTGTTTTTGGCTTGCAAGAGTTTGTTGTGGATGATTGATCCAAATTTTTCCCGCTTGTACCCGCGACTTTGCTTCCTTGCATCCCCCAACATCCCCTCTCCACCCCCTAATACCTTTCCACATTCCTCCCTTACACCCTCTCTCGGGCCTTGCTTATAGTGGTGAGTTTATAGTCCACTACTACAAACAAACCATGAAATCACAACCTACTACTATAGGTAGATCATTAGGGGAGGGAACACGGGAAGATGATCCCTCACTTATTGGCCCACTTGTAGAGATGGGTTTGCTAATAAAAATAAGCCATGGGTTTACAAATTGTTGGTAAGTGAGGAGATGGGATCCCCTCCCCACATTCCCTCCCCCAATTATCTATCTATAACCCATGGTCTATCTGTAGCAGTGAGTTGTAAATCACCAATACAAGAAACATCTATGTGCAAGTTGTTAAGGAAAGAGATGGGTGTAAAGGTGCCACTATAGATGAGCCATGGAGAGAGGGAGGCACTGAAGGGGGATGTTAGGGTGTGATTTTGAGAATCGTCTCCTCAACAATATTTCCATTTAATGTTATTTTACCCTTAACACATATATTAATTGTATTGTAATTCTATTTTATTTTAATTTTAATATTTGTATTTTTTAAATATTTTATTACTATTTTTAAAATTGTATTATTTAATTTAATAATGTTTTTTTCTTTTAAATATTTCTTTTTAAATAAATGATTTTAAATTTGTTAAAATTTTGAGTAATTGGACATATTAAGAACCTCACAGGATTTAAAAATAAAAATTATAAATAAAGTAAAGAAAATGAAAGAATCTTCCCATAAAAACACAATCCTAGATCCATGTTAACTCCGGATCTACCAAGGGTCTTTTTTTTCACTCAAAAAAAGGTTTTCATCTCAAGAGATTGGTAGATTTAGAGTTAAGATGAATCTAGGTAGGTTTAATTTACCCCTTTAAATAGGGTGGACCAAATCTCTAGGTAAATTTCATTCCCTCCTTTAAATAGGTTATATTCCACTTGAATACCATGGGTTCTCAATACCATGAATATTATTATTATTTTATGAGTTGTTTTTATTTTGTTATTTCTATTTTTTATTTATTATTTATTTTTGACTGAGCTGGAGATCACCTATGGCCTCAATAAAATATTTTGATTTTGAAATGAATTATGGTTTTTAGGCATGTGGTAATGATAAGCCATGGTATTGGCCCATGATATTCTAACAAAACATATTTACAAATTAATGTTTAAAATATTATTATATTTTAAGTATTATAGTTTACGTTAAGCTTTGAAGTGACTAATTTGAGAAGTACATGATTCCAACCTATCAATTCAAAGGGTTTGGAAAAATATTTAACGTTAGCATCCATGTCCCTTGATGTTGAGATACAGTTCACCCCATCGTTAAATTGCAAAATGCAGAATGAGCACTTCCATTTGTTCCGTGTCACTGAAACCATCTTTATCCAATCTGCTACGGACCATTTGATGAGATTTTTTTTTTGTTTGGTAGTCCAAGAGAGGACACTGCTTTCAAGATGACGGCATTAATACATCCTCTCAAATGAACCCCAAGATTTCATTGCGGATTCGCTGACGGCGGCTCATGTTTACAGACCCTTTGCGCTGGTGATCAAAGTCTGCTCATCGTGATAAGACTAAACTGTACTTTTGAAAAGCATGATCTGGCAACGGCTACCTTCCACAAATGGAGAATCAACAGAGCATCAACACCATATGCAGCTTTGGAACAATATACACTGAAAAAAGTGAAAGCGGCCTTACTTTTTATCTCGAATGTAACAAATGTTCTTTCTGGAGACTAGACTGATATATTTTGAATGCAAATGGTTCAGAAACATTTTTTTGAGGTTGAGTAATTGTCTCAAGGATAAAATATGGTTGGAATTTTGTCATTTTTTGTGTTTGAATCATATTTTTTATGATGAAAATAGATTTATTACTATAAAAATTTTGGGCACTCAAAATTTTGAAGTTTGACAACTATAAGTTAGATTTATAAAAAAAAAATCATAATTTTCAGAACAAATTTACAAGCTAGTTAAACTACAATAAACCATGACTCTTTTGGTTAAAATTTCTATAATTAGAGGTGCCATCAATGTCCAGTGATTCTTGAAAATATCAGAACCTAGTACAACATGGTTCTCGTATCTATAACCAAAACTTGAAGTCTGTTGCACTCGTGACTCATGACTCGTAACCCAAGTTATGACTAACGTTTTAGCAAGAAAAGAACGAAAGGAGCTAATCCTCGGACAAACTGGAAGTGATTTGATACCTCTAGTCCCCTCCTTTCTGACAAAAACTCGCTTCGGCCCTACTCCCTTCGTTTTTTTGTGATTACGTTTTTCCCCTTTATTTTTGGTGATGCCCATTTTTTAGGGTCCCACCAATGTCTGCCACCCTCCTCCCCTTCCCTCCCACCCTCTGCCACCCTCCCCTGCCCCTGAAATTTGACGCCACTACCGCATTGAATGCATAGAATGGGGAATTCGTTCATGCGTGGGAAGGGGTTCCAAAAATCAGGAAGAGGTTCCAAATTTTACCAGTTACTTCACACAACGCAGCTCTCGACAGTCTGAAGCCCCCTTGCAGTGCGACAACTCCATCAGCCGTGAAACAAAGCTATGCCACCCTATAGTGCCATAACTCCATCAACCGTGAAACATAGCTCCTACAAAAACTGGTAACCCAATCTCCCATTTCAAAAAAATATAAGTGAAAGCAGAGAACCCCCTATTTCAGTGTGATATCATGCATATAATAGACTAGGTGAACAATGGAAAAGAAATTCGTATATGATAGCTATGTTCTCCTGCATATCCAAATTCGCACAAAAGACTGACATATTAAATATTGGAAATTGGAAAATGCAATGTTTTGCTTCAAAATTAGTTCATATAAGGATGATGACAACTTCTGTGATCTTCTTCCCATGTATAGCTCATTTAGGCATGTATATTTGTAGTAATTGTAGAAAGATATAATGTACTTACACTGGAAAAACTGAGGTATTATGCATTATATTCATATTGTAATAATAAGGGGTTATGTCATTAGCTCTCTGAAATTCGCTTATTGCAGATCTGGTTTTAAGCAAGTTTCATGGTTGTTTTCATATGTAGGTTTGTAAGGACAACAACGCTGAAACATTGAGTGATTTGGCATAACTAAAATGAAACTTCAGATCTGAAATGTGTTGTTATAATTATGTTGTTAATAAATGCAATTCTAAGATCTGCATACTTGATTAAATCATTCCCCAAGGTTTTTTTGCATTCATCTAATGTTGAAACCCTAGGGAATGTTGTGCAACATGGAAATCCACATCAAAAATTGTAAAACCTAATTGTTCTCCTTTTTACATAAAAGAAAAATTATTGTGTCAATGACTCAATTGCAAGAGTATAGCAATGGATAATAAGTGTTCAATTCCAGAACTATTGTTGTCTTCGAGGAAATAACTGGATCAGACATAATGGGTGTGCTATCTACCAGTTTCATTTGCCCAAAGAAGGACGTAGGGTAAATTCTTGTTACACGCAATAGCATTGAAATGATCACATGCTTAATCCATGCTAATTAACACCTCCTACATAACACCTCCTAAAAACTTAGAAGTCACACTCTTAATGCTCCCTATCATAATTCATGGTTAATACATTATTTTTAGGATTTTTAATTTTGAAAATGGTAATTAACATAAGTATGTAACATATATTTTTCAAGATTTTTTTGCCCCATTAACCCATTCATACTATTAAACTACCCATATTAGTAACTCATTAGATTATATTGATTTACCATAAGATAATTATGTATCATGGCTGATGACTTTTCTGAGAAACCTTATTAATATGTGAACTTTTATCAAGCTTAGTATTTAAATATTTTCTGGGATGCATGGAAAATGTTTTAAAATGTTAAAACAGATATATATTATTTATGGAGAGAAAGGATAGGAGAATGAAAATATATGCATTTGAAAATTCAAGTATATATATATATATATATATATAGGGATAAAAATGGAAGACCCATAAACCTTATCAAATGACAGGCCATATATTCTCAGACCATGCACAACAATACAAATGTTGTGATAAGAATATCTAATTTAACACATCGAATACAAAAAAAAACTTATGTACAGGTTTAGCTTTTGGTTGATTCTATATAATGCTGACTAGAAAATGAATATTGATTTCTGCAATCCGTTTCCCTTATTTTTAGCACACATCTAAAGCTTCTATCAATATGATGTGATCCACTCAAAATAAAATGAGATGGGATGCACTGGGAAAAAAAAGAGGAAAATCAAGTTGGGAATTGAATTCAAAATTCACTGAATTTCTTGGTCTCAATGTCTAGGTGAAATTAAAAACCTGGGTACTTTGAAGGTTAGCAACTTCATTTTTGAGTTAAGAAATGTCTCTAATGGAGACACGATGGGTAGAAACTGTTTAATAATGGAAAGAACAAAAACAGTAAAGAAGAATTGGACTCTGAACAAATAGAAGACTAGAAAGAGAAAGGAGACTTAGAGCTAGGATACATAAAGTTTGAAATACAGTAAGTTGAAATTTGTAAACTATCTGGTGATTTTTTGAAGCGTAGATTCATCAAAACTTATAACTAAATTTATCCAAAGACACTTTGCATTTCTTTTGATAATTCAGGTATTAGTGGGAAAAAATGACATGTTTGGTTACTCCAAGTAAGCATCAGTTAAGGTAAATTACAATAGAGTAGGATTCAAATTAGTATCAGTTCCTATGTAGGTTTCAAGACTTACGTGTGACTTGTGGTAAATTGTAAGTTAAAATAGACTGGGATTTAGATTATTATTGATTACTATGTATGTTTCAAGACATATGTGTGACTTTGGGCTTTCATTAGTGAACAAGAAGGATGTATGCTGCAATTTAGTAAACTACAGGCACGAAAGACTAGGATTCAGGTGAGTATTCATTACTATGTAGGTTTCAATGGGATTTCATCAGTGAACGGGCAGGATATAAGAAAAAATATAAAGGAATCCTAAATTTCATATTATATAGTCTCTTTTTATCATTCATTATGCTTATTAACCTTATCTATGTTCACCTTGGTACAGATCATTGATATAGTTGTGAGTATTCATTTTAATAATCAATTAGATGAATTGTGATTGGATTTCCATCTTTAATTACATATCTTTATATGCATAAGAAATCATAATACACAATTGTTGCCAAAAAATCTGTACAATGAAAGTTTTACAGAGACCTAACCATAGTTGCAAAAGAATTGTAGAATGCAAAAGTTTTACTTACAGAGCACTTTGTGACAATTTTTCATTCTGTTAATAAAAAAAATTATTTATTTTTTGATTATCCAAACTTTTTGTTAAATTTTTTCCTTTTGATCAACAATTTATTGTTGAAATGAAAAAAAAAAAGTTTTTTCTTTGAATTTCATCTAGAATTAATTTTGCAGTATCATTGGATATAACAACAAACAACAAAATTAAAAATTCATTTCATCACGAAGTTTAGAAGACAATACCTTTATTCTACCAGCAAGAATGTTGTTCATCCCTCATTCCCTAAATTGTACACTCTATTGGTGTTGTAATTTTTATATTCAGATGTTTGAAATATATTTTTCTTTGCTGTAATTTATTTTGATAGGAAAAATAAAATAAAATTACCCCTAGACATTACAAAATTTCATAACAATCGATGTAGGTGGGTAACCTCACTACCTAAATATTCAATGTATGACCAATGAATTAATGATTGCACTTCATACAAAAGGATAAAATGTGGTTGAGCTACCCCTTTAGTATAGGTTTTAGAGTAGAAATAAAGTTATCTCTAATCCTATATGCATGACCAATAGCTTCACCCAAGAACAAACCATTGGGACCACAAGTTGACTAGAGGATCACTAGCATGATGGATTTAAAGTTGGCCACTAAAGGTTCACAAATCAAGAAGAAATTCCAGTAACCTCCTTGGCATCAAATTTCTTTATGTAGTGATTATCAACAGAACTTGGAATTGCAAAATAATTTGTAATAGATGAAAATTGCAATAAGATTTCTTTCTCATAGAAAAACAAAAGAAATCACCAGGTCTAGGAGTCCTGTAGAGCATGAAATTATGCTTTATATTGATGATGAAAATAGCCTATCATTTACATGTCATTGATTGGTTTTGATCTACATGTTTTAGGTACTAAGAATATTGTACAATAATGTGATTGATTATTTTGCATGCAATTTCAGTGCCTGAGAATGAATAACAAAAATTAGTCTCTTTTATGTTCAATCAACTATTTAAAAGTTTTTCCCTTAATAATTCAAGAAAATATGCAGATACTTTGGTTTTTACTTTCCATGCATTTTACTTTTTTGTCATTTGGTTTTGAAAGTGAGTTATGTTGAGTTAGTGAGGCTTGGCTATTATGCTTCGATAGGTTTCTTTCAGAATATTCTCCTCTAGTAAGGGAATATGGGGCAGTTCGTTTCAACTCTGAAATGAAGCAATCAACTGAATTGTATGAATTTGGTTCTTTCTACTTTCTGGGTTGGGGCATATTGATGCCTATTGAAGTGATTATTTTCTATTGTAATAAATTTTTTCTTGTATATCCATCATTACTGTACACCGACACTTCAATACCACCATTTTCTGGCATTGTTGTAGGCACTGGAAAATGATTTTCCAGTGCCCAAAAGAGCCCTGGAAAATCATTTTCTAGTGCCTACAGAAATCATTTTCCAAAGTTGTTATATGCAATGTGGTTTAGGTATAACATGTTGAAGGGTTATGCTGTAGGTTACAGTTCATGTTTTTCGGAAATTGGATAGTAATTTTTGTAGGTTATAGTAATTTTTTAAGGGTTCTACTGTATGTTATAGTTCATACTTTTTTAAGGATACTATGCCATTGAACCATCAACTTTAAGGTTGATGTAGGGATGGAAAGAAAAATTGGAGAAAATTCACATTTAGTTGAAAAATGCAGTAGAAAGGATGAAATATTGGGTAGATCATGATAAAATGTAGGTATAGTTTTTAGTTTGGGACTTGGTGTTCTTTAGGTTGGGTAGTGAGCACCTTAAGCCACTGTCGAGTGAGTTGGAGCTTCAAAAATGGTTCAACTCAAAAAATTTTCTTGCTGATGCTAGGTCATTGAATTTTTTACTTGTAAATGTTTCCTAAAATGTTTTCTTAGTTTTTGCAGATTGTGAATGAAATGGAAAATAAATGGAAGCCTTTAATAGGCCTTGAAGTGAAAAACCCTAAAGATAAAATCATATTTTCTAGTAAAGACTTGGTTTGGTCTGAAGTATCTAAGGCCAACATGATTTTTTTTTGAGTTGCAAGAACTCCTCTATATAGAATGGATGACTTCATTAAAGGGGAGGAAATGAATCCTGAGGCTCCATGCACCTTTACCCGAAGAAAGTCCAAAACTTCATGCTTAACTAAAAATCCAAGCTTAAGGGGTAGTGTTACCCTGCAATGGAAATTGTATGTATTTTAGAGATGCCTTCCTTAGATGTTGGTATTATTAGTTCTTTATTGTTTGTCATATATTTTAACATCTTAATTTTTTTCATGTAGTTATTCTTTATCAGATGGTGCAGAGGATAGTAGAGAGTAATGTACAAGCACACGAAGAAGACATTTTTGAAGAAGAGGCACTGCCAATGCCATTTTATTGTAAAGATTTTGGCTCAAAGCCCTCATATAGCAATAATAACATACAACATGTATGATCATGAAGATGGGGAAGGATGGCCCTGTGATGGAAAAAATTACATTTCAGGTGTTGCTAGGTCTCTGCATAAGCCAAGGCTTTCAAGGGACATGGTTTCTTACGTTTAGAGTTTTTTTTTTCTACAAGTTCCAATTGAAGCAATTCGTAAGATGCATATTAAAAAATATGTTGACATAGATTCCAGGGATCGAGATAGGGATTTTTTCTTATGCAGAAAAGATGTTGTAAACATCTATAATTTTCTCATGAAAAGAAATTACCAACTTCATAAAAAAGATGAAATGAGTGTGAATCTTTGGTATGCAAAAAACCAAACTGATTTCTTCTTCTACCAAAAGCCGAATGGTGAAAATTTTCCTTTTATAGCTGGAATATAGAGAAAATGGATGTTGGAGAATATGGTTAAGCTATCCCATAATAGCTTAATAGGCATGGATTCAAAATTCAACATAAATAAATATGGAGTTAGTATTGTTGAAATTATTCATTTAGTGAAATAATTTTGATTGTAATCAATCAATATGATTAATGGTGTAAAATTAACTTGAATGTTTTTTTAATATGGTAGTATTAGTTGTACACACTCGTTTCGTTTGAAGAGCAACAAATTGGGGTTCCCGTTGCATGAGTGCTAATGTCACATAATACATCACATGATATATCGTTGTGGTTGGAACACCTAATGCATAGGTGTTATCAGCTTCGTCATGATTGGAAGGTTAATGCCTTCATGGTTGATGATGCATTGGATGAAATTTTTTCTTTCAAGTAAGCTCAATCTTCTTATTTCACATTGCAACTTGTATTCAATATAAATATTTCTCACTTAAAATGAATTAAATATGGCAGGAACATCACCAAGTGTGAAGTAATATTGTGTGTTTGGCATGTAAGGAGGGCATGGCTTAGAAATGTTAATAGGTTAGCCATTACTACAGAAAGAGGAAAAGATATGTTCAATGAGCTAGGCCATATCATGGTTATTGGGTGAGAATTCAAATTATAGCTAATGTGTGATATATTATCACTTGGAATCACACAAATTGTTTCACCTATGATTACCCATGGTTTATTCATGGAATTTTGCAAGCATGCCATAAAGGTAGGTTGGTTTTATTCCGCTACAATGAATTCAGATGCTTTAATGGATCATGATCCCATACCCAATACATTCAATGTCCCTGCTGAGATAGATATGGAGGAGCCAAACTTGATACAAATTTCAACACAACTATAAGGGTTGATAAAAATGTAGATCCAAATGTTGAAGAACTTCAGTTGGATAGAGAGGAGTTGTTTGGTTACATAAACCTGTTGAGGAATAAACCTCCTATTACTTTGAGCAAGACAAAACAATTGATAGGTTTGTTTAAAAAAATGTTGGATGATGCCAATGATCTTCATATTATGGACTACGAATTAAACCTTGGGGTGGGTGCTTATGAGTCATATTTTAAGAGAAATAAGAGTTTCCTTAGCCTTAAAAATAAAAATAAAAAAGAGGAAAACAAAGTGGCAGCTTGGAAATTGATTTGAATGACCATGCATCCTATTAGGAACCATTTCAATCTCCACATCTCAACAAGCGAGGTCATCCTCATTCCAACAACGCATCCTATATTGACTCGAGTAAGTTCCATAAAGTGATGAGGTCAACATGTCTAAATTCTTAATTCATGTAGTCAATTTTATGATGTTTGTATTACTTTACATGCCATTAATTTCTTTGATGAAAATTGCATTGTTATCTTATAGCTACAAGAGCTTCTCCTATGGACCATCCTCCATTGGATCATGCTTTGTTGCTCAACAAATTCCAAATCGGTTATAACACTGTTACCGATGAAATAGGTAACTGCACTGGTACCTACTTTTTAAGGTAGCAAGAAAAACACCCAATTTTGAAAAAGTGGTGATGCAGAATCACAAAAAAAAAATTCGAGCATGTTTTTGGCACTTTAAGTTTTTTTATTTTTTATTTTTATTTTTTTTATGTGATTTTTTTTTATGTCGATTTTGAATAGTGGTGGTATATCATCACCAACATTTTTTTTATAGGATTGATTTTAACACTATATATTTTCTAACGTCTTCTTCTTCTGTGAGATTTTTATTTTTAAGTGCATTTATGTACTTGTGTTTTAAAAACAATTTTTTTTTTTTTTTTTTAAATAAAAACTTGTAATGATATCTTCACTTTTTCACATAGATAAAAGATGGAAAACGGGTCAATATTCTATTGTTTATATTTTCTACATGTTTATGTATTGTTAAATAATTTTTCAATGCACATTAAATCATTGTTGCTAAAAAACCAATATTTTGAACCATATGAAAAAAAATACAAATTTTCAGTATAAATAGAATGCAAAAAATACACTTTTAGAGAGTTTTTGTTGAAAAAAACATGTTAAATAAACTAATTTTTTGGGAGAATTTTAACAAAAAAAACTTAAGAAAATAACATTTTTATTGAATTTTATGTCAAAACATAATAGCAATCACATGTTTTTTGCAAAAAATAAGGGTTGTTCTCATAAAATATCAAAGTCTGAACATTACAAGTAAAACTGATTAATAGATCTCAAAATGAGCTTTGTTTGCAAGCATAACTTAAACATCATCAACAATATCAACTAATACATCTTCAACATCATCTAGAACAACATTGATTGCTTCTTCCGCAACATTTTCTTCTTCATTTTGATCATTGTCATCTTCTAATGGATCTTTCATGTCTGAAAATCTTCCAAAGTGTCCCTTTCCAATCATTCCATATAATGGTGGTTGAGGTTCCTTTGCCTTTTTTTCCACACTTGATTCATTAAAATCTCCTTTCCTCGAACCAACTTCTTGCTTCGCATCTGGAAGGAATTCAAGAGCGTCAATTCTTTGTTGAATAAATTTGCATTGAACTGGGTCTTTCTCAATGACAATGCAATTTCTTCCTTTTAGTAGGCAACATGCTAGTGTTGTACCTAATCATCAAGCATAGAAGAAATAAGTAAGAAAATTAGTATGAAGACATAAAAAGTAAAAAATAAAATATTTAAATTTAAATTTGTATAATAAAACTTTCCTGAACCTGAGAATAAATCCAAAAACCATTCTCCTTCATTTGAACATAGATCTATAAGATAGTTAATCAATTCTTGTGGTTTTTGATAAATGTTGAATATATCTCCTTTTGCATCTTTATCCTCATATGTTAGTTTTCTTACAACTACATCATGAACCAATACTTGACTATGACTCTTCTCATCTACTCGATTCATAAGAATATGCTTATAGCTATCCTCTTTTGTTCAACATTCAACATGGATGAACTCACAATCATTTATAATAGGCTGATATTCGCAAGAAACAATATTTGACTTATGCCTGTAAGATAACATAGTAAAAGTTCAATTAAATTTTACATGAATAAAAAAATTTAGGAGTAATCAAACATACAATTTCAAAGTCTTACCATGTAAGTTGCATCCTTGAGTTTTCCTTACCCTTGAAGCTTGTAAATAACATTGGAAACTATATGTTTGAATGAAATGTCACAAATCGCCAAAGTGGTGATGTTGTCACTTCTTGAAAACTCGTAACCACTTTAATAAAAGCTTGATAAGTATATGGTTCTCCATCATATTCAATGTCTGGGAAATTGAAACCATGAGGAATATCTGCAATAACTAGGCCAATTCCCTTTTAGGTATTAGTGATGCAATGTCTTCACATTCACCTTGTATTATTTGATATTGGATACTATCAAGCCCATTCCAAATTTAATGATTAAGAGTAGGATCAAGTTCAACATTCATAAGACACTTCTTTCTCATGTTTTCCACCTTAATTTTTTCAATAAATATTTTGAAAGTATCTGGTACTCCATTTGCATCTTTCTTCGACATCTTTAATGACATATATATATATATATATGTGTGTGTGTGTGTGTGTGTGTGTGTGTGTGTGTATGTATGTATGTATGTATGTATGTATAAGTAATAAAATAAGAATAGTTTAAATATGAATAAAATGAATGTATAAATCAACATACCTTATTGAATGCAATATAAAAATCTTTTAGTGTTGATGTAGAACTTGCTTCTGGGTAGTTGCGTACAACATCATCCCAACTATCTTCATTCAACATTTTAACCATGTGTTCTTGTATTTTCATAAAAAATTTCTGACTGAATAAATCAAGTTAAAACCATTAATATAGTGACATGCATAACAAATTCTACCAACATCATTATGTTTTATTTAAAAGAAAATTATAATGAAATAAAAATAAGAAATAATTCAAGAAACTTACTTTTGAAATTCTGCACACATTTCTTCCATTGATAATTCACCTGACTTCACACGGGCTAGCACTGATTTGACTAGTTTATCATCCTTCACACCTTGCATTGTTCTCCAAGGTGTGATATTCATATCCTCTGGAAGCTGCTTCATTTCAAGACCCATCTTACTATTGGTACATATTATGGGTTTACTCTTTTTAACCTTATGATTTTTGATGGAAATATTCTCCCACCGATCAAAAATCTCATCAATCAAATCCCATATCTCCCCAGTTCTTAATTCCAACTGAAAAATTTTATCCATACCTCTGAATAAATTTGTATTCAATTTTCCATCTTTTTCATTTTTTTCATCAATTTGATAACCTTTTTACATTAAACATTGCTTCTGAAATGTTACACTAACTCATGTCTTATCCCCATCACATTTTTCTATGAATTCATTACGAATAAATCTGACCCTTTGGATGAAAGTCATTTTCATTCTGTACTCATTATCTGCATTATGATCCCATGCCAATAAATTTGATTCTATTTCTATTAATTCAGCGTAAATAATGCATTTCACTATTTGAAAAAGACATTTATTGGGATATTCCGCAATCAATTGTCTCTTAGCCTCTACCAAATGGTTCCCTCCAACTACATAATATTTATAATCAAAACATTTTGTCTTGTCAAATGCTTGTTTGTTGGGAACCTGACATGGATCGACAAGAACCACATAATCAACCACATGCACATATGGATTGAACCTGAACAATGTTTTCAGATTATGTACATGTAGGTGATGGGCCTTTCTAATTTGATATTGAGATTTTCCTTCATCTCGGCTATAAAATTGGTTAACATTAAGCTCAAATGTTGGGCCAGCAAGAATTAATTTATTCTTCCACTCAACTCATATCGAATAGCATTTTGTTTTGTTTTAATAATTCCATCCTCTAACTCAGCACATGGTGTTAGGATTTCTCTACTTCCGTGAGAGCTTTCAATTTGTTCTTCACTGCTGCTCATGACCTTTACAGGTTCACCAATATTTGATTCCCTAGTCTTATTGGATAACATATCAGTTTTTTTATAGACAAGCTCTCCATCATGAGGTAAAAGAGAGACATCTTTGGCAACTTTTTCTTTTTGGTGTCTGATTTGTTTTCTCCTTTTTCATAATAATTCTAATCTCCTCCTCACTAATTCTATCATAATTTTTTGTTTCATGTTCAACATCTTCAAAAGAAACATGTTTAAGTTTACTAGATTGACCCACCTTAGTGACTCTTGGTTGATCCCCTCTTTGTACTATTGTAGTGTCACGAGCTATTGATCTTTGCTTCAATCTCCTTTCCTCTGCTTTTTTTGTGTGGAAAGTGTTGATCACATTCATAACATTTGGCTCCAACATATAAATACCTTCAAACATGTTTGAAAGACTCGGAACAAAATCCTATGAAACAAAATAAAACATGTCAATGATCAATAATTTATAAAAAATTGAATCATCCTTACAATAATGCATAGCGGAAATAAAAATAAGCATACTTACAATGTTATTTGCAATGTTTCTTGAGATTTCTTCATAAAATTTTGAAGATATTTCATCTGTGTCATACTTGACGATTGATAGACGATATCTAACCTTCTCACGTTTATTAGCCTTCCTTGCAAGAACATAAATAGTATTTGTATTCTGGACCATAGATATGTCTCGTACTCTGCTCATCACATCATATGGCTCATTTAAGTGAATCAAACCACAAAGCAGATAGATGTGTATATCAGCCTCCATTTCATTGTCTTCAAGATACCATGAGAAATCAGTTTTATCTATTTCCTCGACATTCTTCCAATCATAAATAAGCTTTAATGAACCTATTGCCCCACTTTCTTGAATTTTATTACTGTGTGCAACAATGTCCTTATTGCCTCCAACAATGTCCATACTGCGTCCAGCTACAACTTTAGATTTGGGAGTTGTATCCATAGTGCATGGAGCTACAACTTTAGATTTGGGAGTTGCTGCCCTATGTGCAGAAACATTCACAGAAATATTTTTTGATGCCATTTTCCTGATAAAAAGAAATATATATATTAGTTAATAAGAAAATAATGCTGATAAAATAAATTTAAAAAACAAAATTTATTTCTAAAACTAAATAAATTGAAATTAAAGCAGTAAAATTAACTATAGAAAATTTTCATTTAAAAACAAAATATTATAAATCATATGTATATATATCTATATAATATGTTTTGTATACATTTTATAAAAAAATAAAAAATGTGTTTTAAATTGTATAAAACAATTTAAAAAAAAATAAACTATTATTTTCAAACTTCAGTTTTTGTTTAATATTTAAAAAAAATAAAAATATTACTAACTATTTATAACAAATGTTAAAATTAAATTTTATTTTTTTTAACGTAATGATTTTATTAAAAGAACAAAATAATGTTAAATTTTTGTTTTAATTTCAATTATGTTTTTTTATTAAATTTACACTTAATAAATAATATTTTAAAATTTCAAATATATTGAATAAAAATAAAACATATATGTTAAAATTAAAATTAAAATTAAAAACTTATAATATTTTAATATATTTTAAAATTTTAAAATTTTATTTTACATTACATAGCAATTAAATAAAAATAAACAAAATAAAATAAAACAAAAATTTATTTTACTTTACATAGCAATTAAATAAAAATTTATAAACTTAAAATAATAAAAATTTAAAATAAAAATTTATAAATTTATATAATCTTTTAATATATTCTAAAATTACAAAATTTTACATTACAAAACAATTGTAATTAAACAAAAATAAACAAAATAAAATAAAAAAAAATTAAAAAAAAAAATCAAAATTTTTATAACGTTGTTTTAATACTTAAATTTAAAAATAAATAAATAAATAAATAAAAATATTTAAATTTTAAAAACATATGTAATATATTCAATTTAAAAAAAAAAAAACGCTTTACATATTACATCAACAAAATAAAAATAAAAAATTAAAATTTTTAAAACGTTTTAATAATTAAATTAAAAAATAAAAATAAAAAAACTACATTATATTTAAACAAAATAAAAATAAAATAAAATTTATTAAACTTTTTTATAATAATTAAATTCAAAAATTAAAATAAAAAAAAATATGTTTTGGCCGCCCGCGGGGCTCTGGAGGCCCGCTGGGTGGCGCCACGGGGGGCTGCCCAGCTGACCTCAGGCCCGTGGCTGGGCGAAGGTCGATTCCGCCGGAGGCCGGCTGGGCGGCGCCATGGGGGGTTGCCCAGCCGGCCTCAGGCCCCCAGCTGGGCGGAGGCCGATTCCGGCGAATTGGCCTCCGCCCAGCCGAGGGCCTGAGACTGGATGGGCAGCTCCCCATGGCGTTGCCCGGCCGGTCTCCGGCGCCCCGCGGGCGGCCAAAACATTGTATGCACTCATTTTTTTTTAATTTTTTTTTAATTAATTATTATAATATTTAAAAATAAAAATTTAATAAAACAAAAAAAATATTTAATTAAAAAATAACAATTATTTTAATATACAATAAAATAAATATATAAAAATAAATAAATAAGTAAATAAATTTTTAATGTATAACAATTCAATAAATATATATAAAAAAAAAACAAAAATAATTTTTTAATATATAACAATTCAATTGTTGGTTTTTTTAAAAACATTATTTAATTTAAAAAAAAAACGAATGTTTTAATATAAGAATACAATATATATATATATATATATATATATATATATATATATATATAACAATACAATTGTTTTTTTTTTTAAACATTATTTTATTAAAAAAACAATTATTTTAATATAACAATACAATAAATATTAAAAAAAAGACAATTGTTTATATAACAATATAATTGTTTATTTTTTTTAAAACATTATTTAATTAAAAAAAAAATTGTTTAAGTAACAATAAAAAAAAAGAAAGAAACAAAAACTATATAACAATACAATTAAAAAAATTAAAAAATATAATATATAACAAAACAGTAAAAAACAAAAACAAAAAAAATTAAGATTTAAAATTAAAAACAATAAAAATAAGATTTAAAATTTAAAATAATAAAAATAGAATATAAAATAAAAAAATTCTCAAATAAGAAAAAAAAAAACAATTTAAATAATGAAACCACTAATATATTTATGATAAAATAAAATAAAAATAACAATATAATAATATAACTATTGTTTTTTATGTGCATGGTCATTTTATGGATTTTTCTGTCTAGATGAACCTATAAGCCCTAAGAAAGAAAAAAAATTCTAAATTTTTATCCTTAAAACCCTAAAAATTTAGTTTTTTTTTGCATTTTCTTAACTAAAAAAAATAAAAAAATTATCGTTTTCGAACCTAAAAACCTTAAAATAGTAGCTTTTGAACACACAAACTATAGAAAAACATATTTTCCCCAAAATCATCTTTAAATGGACAGAATAGAAAGAAAACTAACCTTTGAAATGCAAAAAACTGCTGCCACCAATGCTAACACAACACCTCCACAAAATTACCAATAGCAACACAACACCTCCAATGCCAATACAATGCCTCCACAAAGTTACCAATGCCAACGCAACACCTCCAGTAAATTGCTCTAACAAATACCAGAAAACTTGATGTGATGTGATGAATAGAAACCATCATTCTTATTATATAAAAAATATTGTTTATTATAGTTCATATTATAGTTAAAATACTTAATATTTGCATGTAGTTATCATAGTTAATATTTTATTTAATATTTACATGTACTGAATGTTGAATAATTCAAATATAATCTCAGATAAAAATTTAAAATATAAAATACTTACATGTAGTTAATTATAGTTAATATTATAGATAAAATAGTTAATATTTGCATTTAGTTATCATAGTTAATATTTTAGTTAATATTTACATGTACTCAATGTTTAAAATCATGGGATTACATTTTAAAATTTAAAATATTTACATTTAGTTAATTATAGTTAATATTATAGTTAAAATAGTTAATATTTTCATGTTGTTATTTTTGTTAATATTTAGATGTAGTCAATCTTAAATCATTCAAATAAGAAAATTATTTTAGTTTCAAAGGCATGCATGAAAGGAATATTTTGAATAGAAAGTATGGTGAAATATTTGAAGACCAACAGTTTATTAAGAAATTTTGAAATATATTTTAGATGAATATAATGTAGGTTTAAAATTTAAAATTTAAAATATTTACATGTACTCATTATAGTTAAAATAGTTAATATTTGCATGTAGGTATTATAGTAATACTATAGTTAATACTTACATTTAGTCAATGTTAAATCATTGAAATAAAAACATTATTTTAATTTGGAAGGCATGCATGATAGAAATATTTCGAATATAAATATCGGTAAAATATTTCAACGCAAATAGTTTATTAAAAAAAAATTAAATACATTTTTTGACTAATATTTTGTATGAAATATTTGAAATGAAAATTTTGGAGGGAAAGTTTTTCGCAAAATTGTTTGGTGGGGGAAATTTGGAGGGAAAGTTTTTCGCGAATTTTTTTGGGGGGGGAATTTGGAGGGAAATTTTCAGTCTTAAAGCTATATATTGTAAGTGGGAGAGGCATTTGTATCTTTCAACCTATTCTTGTTGAAAGCCATGGTTTCTTTTGATAGCGAAGTTTTTCTTTGTACAACATCAACATCTTCGTCATGCAACAACTCTATTCAGAGTGATGAATATAACAGGAGTTCGTTCACTATGAATAGAGAGTCAAAAAATCGACTTGGTCATAATCCTAAATATGATGAGAACAAAATTGATGAGGCGCAGAAAAATGAAATTTCTGTAAATCAAGCGCCAGTTATACCACTTACTCTTAATCCTAAGGATTATGAAAGCAACGGTGATCAAGGGCATGATGAAGAATTTCCAGAGTCAAAAGTTTCACTTCGTCCTAATCCCAAGGATTATGAGGACACCATTGATGAAGAGGGAGATGAAGAATATCCACTCCAGCTTAATCCTAAGGATTATGCGAGAACAACAAATGAAGAGGGGAATGAAGAATATGTAGAGTCAAAACATCCACTCTGTCCTAATCCTGAGGAGTATGCCAGCACCACTGATGAAAAGGGGGATGTAAAATTTCCAGAGTCAAAATATCAAATTCGTCCTAATCGTAAGGATTATGCGAGCACCACTGATGAAGAGGGGAATGATAATGTTTTAGAGTCAAAACATCCACTTCATCCCAATCCTAAGGATTATGCCAGCACCACTGATGAAGAGGGAAATGAAAAATTTACAGCGTCAAAATTTCCACTCCGTCATAATCCTAAGGATTATGCAAGCACCACTGATGAAGAGGGGGACAAAAAAATTTCAGAGTCAAAATTTCCACTTCGTCTTAATCCTAAGGATTATGTCAGCACCACAGATGAAGAGGGGAATGAAGAATTTGCAAAGTCAAAATATGCACTTCGTCCTAATACTAAGGATTATGTCAGCACCACTGAGGAAGAGGGGAATGAAGAATTTGTAGCGTCAAAATATCCACTTTGTCCTAATCCTAAGGATTATGCCAGCACCACTGATGAAGACGGGGATGAATTTCCAAAGCTAAAATTTTCACTTCATCCTAATCATAACGATTATAATTTAACCACTGATGAAGGGGGGGATGAATAATTTCCAATAAATATAGATTCAAGGCATTCACTTATTCCTAATCCTAA
Organism: Pinus albicaulis; assembly: GCA_034641835.2. Classification (NCBI taxonomy): domain Eukaryota; kingdom Viridiplantae; phylum Streptophyta; class Pinopsida; order Pinales; family Pinaceae; genus Pinus; species Pinus albicaulis. Next base: position 32,491 of record JAXQQM020067452.1, on the reverse strand, counting down.
GGATTATGAGAGCTTCAGTGAGGAAGGGGAGGGGCAGGATGAAGAAATTCTAGTGAATACAAATTCAAAGCTTCCACTTATGCATAATCCCAAGGATTATGAGAGCACCACTGAGGAAGGGGAGGATGAAGAGTTTCTTGCAAATGATAATTTTAGAGGCACAGATCTGAATATTGCATTTTCTCTAAGTGATCATTTCAAAGACACTCATGGTGATGAAGAATTGAATCCTCCCAGGGAAGAATTTGAAAGCATGGATCAAGATGGTGAAGAATTTCTTCTGAGTCGGGGTTACAAAAGCGCCGATGATTCTTGTGAAATGTTTTCTTCAAGTGATGATGGTAAAGAAAATTTTCCAGGCAATGATGTTGATGAATTTCTTAACTATGTTGAGGATGATGATAGTGGGGATAATATTCCTCCTAATGGTGATGAAACTACTTTTACAAAGGATGATGGAATGATGAAGCTGTTGCAAGCAAATATTGCAACTAGGAGTAGGAGTAGACCTTTTCATATCAATCCAAAGCATTCTAGTTATACAAGGGTGAGGACAAAATATCTCACAAAAAGAAGTTCTGTCGTTCATTTGATTTCAAGTGAATGTTGTCGAAGGGATTTCTTGAAAAATATGGATTTCAACTTTGTTTTGGAGAAAAGGAAAACATATATGTCAATGAATAAAAGCATGCAAAATTCATATTTAGTGGGTTGCATGCAATCTACACTAGCAAGTTATGATTATCATATTGGGAATGTATTGCTTTGTAGAAAGGCGTTCAAAATGTTGTATTCAATTGGTAATTGTCGTTTGTCAAGAATCCAGGATAGATTGGAAAAGGATCCCACATATTATTCAGAAGCATGTCATAAACGGGAGGTGGGGCCGTTTGCAAATACTGCTAAGACATGGATGAAAGAATTCTTTTCAAATCATGGAGAGTGTATGCCAAATAAAGACACAATACATATTCCAGATAATTTCTCGAGACGAGAAATATTCATGTTATACAAATATTATGTAGAAGTTGTTGAAGGAATTGGTAATTTTATTACATATTCTTATTTTACAAGGATATGGAAAATTGAATTCAACAATGTTCGTATTCCTAAGAAGACAAGGATGGGGATTTGCAACACATGTGCTTCTCTTAAAGCAAAAAGAGATAAATGTCAAGGGGTAGAAAGAGGTATGTGTTCAAAACATTTTTTTTTAAAATTTGATACTTATCAACTATGAAAATATATTTATTCATATGTTTCTTTTATTTTATGTACAGATTCCGTTGTCAAAGAACTTCAAGACCATCGCAATCAGCAAACAAGTGAAAGGAAAAAGTTGTATAAACATTGAAAGAAGTGTTATGATCATCCAAATAAATATCTGGGATTGATAATTGATGGTATGGACCAAAATAAAACACTTCTTCCACATTTTGTCCGCACGCCAAAAAAATTACAGGAGGAAAATTTCATTCAGTTTCACTTGGTTGGTTGTATGGTATTTAATGAGAAGATGTTTCCAAGAGTTTTATTCACAACTCCAAATATTCACAATGATGCAAATCTGACCATAACTATAATCCATGATGTGGTTACTCATTGGTCTGGGATTCTTCCTGAAGTTTTGTATTTACAATTAGACAACACAAGTCGTGAGAACAAAAATCAAGTTCTCTTTGGGTATCTAAACATGCTCGTTGAATTGGGGATTTTTAAAAAGATAAAGGTTGGTTTCCTTCTTGTTGGGCATACTCATGATCATATTGATCAAATGTTTAGTCATTTTTCAGTAACATTGAGGAGGAAAGGTGTTGGGAGCCTACCATCATTAATTGATTGTATTAAGAAATCGTACATTCCAGAGCCTATTTTTCATGTGTTGGAAGAAACTATTGACATGCGAAGGTTTATTTTTGGATCGCATGGTGAGGAGAAATGCATTGAACAACTTAACAACATTAGCTTCCAGCATCAATTTCGTATTAAAAAAATTGATGGGATAGCATTTATATGGGGCAAGAAGTATTCAACTGTTGAAGAATGGGGGCCATCATCAGGTTTAGCATTTTTTAAGTTCATTCCAGAGCCTCCAATATTTTCATCAAAGATATTGTTATTACAGTCAGTTGCTAAACTCCATAATGCACAAAGGCATAAGAGATACATATGAGTGCTTTGATGTTGCCGATTCAGTTTGGTGGGAGTCTTTTTTCAGTAATCAAAGTGATATGAATTCAAGATCAATAAATGTGGATACGCTTTTGAAGACTCCTTTTTTTTTGCCACAAAATATGCGAAATGAACATCAGGAAACACACATTGTTGAACAACAACAACCTCAAGCTATTATGAATTCCCCGTAGGTAAAGGAAAGAGAAATCTATATTGGTTCTAGAAGATCACGTGCACAACGTGAAGCCATGGAAGACCTTTACAAGGGTTTTGTGCAGGATGTTAAGGAGGGTTGCGTGATAGCAGTGTTAGCAGATGAAGATCCACTTAGCTATCCATTCTGGATTGCCAAGGTTATAAAGGTCAGTAATGAAATTGAAGATATTATAGCTGTTGATGTACATTGGTATGCCAGAAGTACCCACCCTTTCAATGGTGTGTACAAGCCAGAGATGGTAGTTGAAAAAAGAATTGGTCAGAAAGAGAAAAAGAAAGGGCACAAATATAAATCGTTGCCGCACAAATGTCTTAAAATTGGAGGATGTTGACATACTTCTGTATGACTTCAATTTGACAAAGAGAGGAACTCTTGGGTTTCAAACCATAAATATTTTGAAGAAATTGCTACCAGAACCATTACTGTTGAGATGAGACTCTACAGAATGTAGTCGTATATCTACAAGACTTTTGAACTCTGAAATGGTGGGCATTCATGTTGACTCAGATTGAGCACTAGTTGATGAAAGAGAAGAATATGAATCATCTTCATCTACATCGAGCCATTCATCTGAAGATGTAGGTTCTGATGGTGTGCCAGAACCTATGGTTGATTTTGAATAACTATTTAAGAAACTTTTATGTAATTGATGTTTGCGTGGTAACTTGAAATACAAATTTTGACTTCCATCTCATTTTTCATGAATTTATGAGGCATTTCTATGTTTGTTGGATTATATGTTTTAATTATGAAGAATTCATCTCTTTAGAATATCAAAAATGCAACAATGAATTACAAAAATAATTTATGTTATATTCAATGTACCAATGTTGATATTTTGATTATAAGTAAAATAGAAAATAGAAACTAATGTTGAATTTTTAGATTATGCAGTGATATTACCATGATATTATGTATTGTTACCATTTGGTATAAGATACTTTTAAAATTTTTAATAATTATATGCATAATTGAAAGGGGACACTTTGTTTTGATGCTTGATTTTTAGGTTTTGGTTGAAATTAGTCTAAATGTATTATGCTAATATTTGAAAAAATATAAGTTTTTATCCTTTAAAATTAAAATTACTCTTACTTGTTTCTGTTCAATGATAATTATTTCATCTACTTGTTCATTTTTTAAAATTGTTTAAGTCTTATAATTTCTCCATAATTTCATTGTTATAGTATGTTGAAAACTTAAGATTGAAAAACTTTATATTTACAACTTGTCATTAATGTTTTTATGCGCTACCAAATTTTATCTTTAATGCTATGGTTGACAATAATTACAATTCTAGGGTTGTTTAGAATCAAGATATTTTATGTTTAACAACATGGATGAAAATTGTTCGAAATGATAAGCCCTTTAGACATGTTTTTGTTCATCTTTAACATCATCTATCAAAAATTTTAGAAATTTATGATTTTAAAAAATGTCCTAATATGTTGTCTTTAATTCCATTGTTACAAGTGTCAAAAGTATGACACAATTATTTTTTTGTTATTCTAGCATCAACTGGTTTTGTTTTGAGAATGTTTTTTCAATCCTTTTTTCAAGAAACAAATTTTCTTTTAGCATACTTTTATAAAATGTTGAAATTTGACCTTCAAAAGAAACCAAGTGCATTCTGGAATACACACTTTTTGTTTTTGGGTTGTTTTTTCATGTTTTTTTGAGTCTTTTTGGGCTAGAGTTCCCGTTTTGAGGTAATAGTTCCCGTTTCATCGATAACTATGTTTTATATGTCAGGTTTGTTGCCATATCTTCCCTCTTAATTGTCTCTTAAACGTGTGTACTGGATGTTAGTAATTTTACATGTTAGTAGACCAGTTCATCTAGTCCCTTTGTCACGTTTGTATTACTTTACATGCCTGCATTATTCCAAGTATAATATTTACATTCATATATTGAAAATTTGTGACGTGTCACAAGAATTGGTTATGTTGTGCAGGTCATTTTCTCGACAGAAAAACAACAGGAGAAAGAGAATTATTTGGAGCCTACCTATAAAAAAACTTTCATGTATTCTGATTCCTAGTTCGAGAGCTCGACATGGAATACAGATAATGTTGTCAATGGGGATAGACCTTTTTTAGAAAATTGTCTCGTAAATTTTTTTTTTATACTATATGGTTTCCTTCCCAGATATTATAGATCAACAAATTTTGTACATTTTGATATCTCATTGGGAAAAATCTTTGTGTAATGTGGGATTTTCAATATCAATATATTTTGCAAGCATTTCCTGGCCAATAACCGTGTTTTTTTTTCCAACCAACCTTGGTTTTTTTGGCCAAAACATTTATTAGCCCTCTAAGAAAATTAATATAAATCATTCATATATGTCATTTTTCTCTTAGTTTTGGTGAGGAGTGATGCAACTAAATTAGAACTCCAGACTTCAAAATACATCATTGTTTTCTAGAATTGTTGTAGGTGCTGGAAAATGGTTTTGCAACCCCTACAAGAATTCTAGAAAAATGTTGTAAGCACTGGAAAATCATTTTCCAGTGCCAACAAAAATTATTTTACAACATTTTTATCAATGGAAACTATGGAATTCATTATAAATAAAAACCAAGTTGCATGTTTTTTTTTTGGATAAGGTGCACCTTTAATATCTTCTTATCAAAATAATTTGTTTTTACCCTTTGCTTTAACTCTAGAAGGACATTGACAATTGATGGAAATTGGAATTCAAAAGATTTTGAAATGCCACTGACATATGATTTTGAATATTGCCTACCCTTTGTATTGTGCTTGGATTCGATAGTACAAGTTTAGTTACATGAATTTTCAGTTTAGAAATTGAATGTTATTGTTTAGGGATTTTTAAACAAGATTGATGATAGGTAGGATGGGAAATGGTATTGGATTTATATATTTTAAAAAAAATTGAAATAACATGGTATATATATATATATATATATATATATATAAAACAAAGTCGGATTTATGTACTAATGATTGAAAAGGAAGCTACCTCCCACTTACAAAATTGATGAAAAAGACAAAATGGAGGAGGGGAACAAGCAGCTGGGATCAAAATCCAATGCTTTTACATCAGAGTAGGGGAATCCTCCAACAAAATTTCATTTATAGCTTCAAAAATACTGCTTTAAATAATAGAGGAACTTACATTTCACAACTAAAAATTCTTTTTAGAAAAAATAATATTTTTCCTAAAAAGTTCTTTCTTATAAACTAATGTTGTTACATAATATAAGACTGATTTAAAGTGGAAGGAAGACATAAATAGTAAACATATTTATCTTGGAGATGAGGGAGTTGCTCCATTCTTGGATCTTCATTTACTTTTTATTGACAATATTTTCTTCTCCTGTTCCAATCAAGATAGTGCAGTCCTGAGCGCTGGTGCTACCTTTTGATTTTTTGGGTGATCACATCTCTCTGAAAGTTCACGGCGGCTTGCATAGAACACACTGATTTTTTATTTTCTTGTGGTCGTTCCTATATTACCCTAGGTGATGCAAAATGACAACATGTTCAACACTATTATGATTCTTCAACTATTCAAAAGGTCCTTCACATGCTCGATCATGAATTTGTTCCCCTTTCACTGAGGGCATGCAACACAAGAGGGTTGATCCATAAAAATGCAGACAGGGGAGGCCAAAGAAAAAACCAAGCAGGAGAAAAAGGTAAGATGTCGACTTGGATGGGGAGACCAACAGGAGAGGAGGATCACCATTGAAGAGGAGAGAGTGGCTAGTAAGGCCAAAGGGCATCGCGTAGAGATCCAACATGCAACAGAGAAGAGGAATGGATGAATGGAGCAATGCAGAGAGATAGAAGAAAAAAGCGGTATAAGAAGGACATGCATGGGCATGAAGCCAGGAAGAATAAAAACGAATGCGAGAGTCGAGAGGGAAGTGATACATTGCAGGAGAATATTTTTCATGAAAAAGAAGATCGGCATGGGTAGCAGCAAGGGGTTAAAAAAAGGGGATTTTGAATAAAATATTTTGATGTACTTCAGGAATAGATTATTGGGAATGCATTTGCAGACTTTAATAGATTTGGTGCTGATATGAAGATTACATTTATGGAATGATTTGAAATTCGAAAATGTTGCCTATTTTGACTTGGCCTTCATCTCTTTGAACTCCGATGTTAAAAATTGGGTTAAAAATGTTTGTCATTCTAGGATTTGGTTAATAACACGGAGCCTTACAAATTTATAAAGCCCTCCCATGGAGTGTGTATCTTTATGAGAAACACTTATAGGGAATTTCCACTTCTCTCGAGGTTAGAGAGTGAATATTATTTAAAACATAATAATTTGGTCATGGTCGATTTTATGGATCTGAAAGTCTTTTGATTTAATTTTTTTAATACTGTTTTGTTTCTTATGGATTTGAAAGTCATTTGATTTAATGTTTTTAATAATGTTTTGTTGCTTATGGATCTGAAATTGATTTGATTTATTGTTTTTAATATATTTTTGTCGCTTATGGATCTAAAATTCATTTGATTTAATGTTTTTAATGTTGTTTTGTTGCTTATGGATCTGAAAGTCGTTAGATTTAAATTTTTTAATAATGTTTTCTTGCTTATGGATATGGAAGTCATTTTTAAGCCCCATCACTAATTTAAACTTTAAATCAAGACATAATTTCCTCAATGCATTAGAAAACTCAAATCACTAACATGGTAATAAAACCGAAAAGAAAATATATTTAACCCCAACAACAGTCAACTATTTAGTCACAAACCATGCAAGTGTTACATTTCTCCATATACATGGAATATATCACATTTGTCCATATACTTTTCACCCATATAAGATAACCCAATCTTTGTAGGTTAGGGAAAAAATTACATTAACATGTTCTTCATTAATGAAATAACCATGCCATTAACGCCCCCACAAAATTGAAAACAAACATGCATTCCCATAACGATGACCTATCTTGCTTCTGCTCAATGACTTATGGTGTAATAGATGATGATCCTATGTCATCACACAGTAGTTGAGTAGACAGTCTTTGTATATCGGCATGGTAACTTATGTTAAAATATTGAAACTCATAACTCCTAATCTTGGCTTTGTTATAGCATCATTTTTCACCCTTATGTGATTCATGATTGTCTCTTTGGCCTTGGGCACCCATTCTCACAGACTTGAATAAATTTCATAAAAAACAGTGTTTGAAATCCGATACGCGGATATGCCCAGACTTTTCCGCGTGTATATGCGAGTCCAGAGATAATTTTCCTCGTATGCCATTAAAATCATTAAAAAATATATAAAAATCCCTATTTTCGAGGTTGGGTTGATGGCTATTCCTGTAATTCAACCACCCCAGCCCATGGCCAACTGTTTCCAAATGATTGAACCTACTTTGAGGGAGTATAAAAGCCCCTCATATGCATGGCCTAAGGGAGAGAGGAAAATTATAGATATTATACTCTGTTGGAGCCCGATTCAAGTCCGATTTCCCGTGCCTCCTGCACTTCCCAGATTTTTATAGGAAACCCTTGTTTCCTGGAGATGTTCATCAGCTTATATGTCATCTCATCTGCACAAGTCTTGAAAGAGTCCTAGCGAGGCAAGGGCGGGACGGATTTGGATGACGGTCTGTTCGAAGAACGTGGAAGGATTCAGGTGATCTCTCCACCTTTCTATTATTGTACATGTTGTTCGTAATGAAGAAGAACCATCTTGTTTCCGAACTCACGTGTTAATATCTGCTTGCATATGTGAAAAGCTTGTTAATTAAGCATTTATTATTGTTTATATGTTGTTTCACATGAATTACACTGACATTTAGGAAATATATATGTTGTACAACTAGATTTTCGTGCATGTCTCTTCTTGATTTCCAGGTTAAAGAGGAAGAAGAGTTGTTGGGGGTTTGGACCCCACGGGATCTACATCAAACGTAGGATCTACGGGTGAGTTCCACAATCTGTAATATCTAGTCTTTAGCGTACAAGTTTGATTGTGTGAGTCCTTCTTGAATAGCATGCCTCGATCTGAGGAGGTTTTTGACCCAATGACCTCTAGGGAGTTATTTCTCGAAACAGGCTTCCTTGTAAAGGGGTTTGAGATTGTCCTTTCGAAATTGATATGTGTCATTCATCTCGTTGCAAATTAATTATGAATTTGTGAATATGCTGATATCATTGACACCAATATTTTTTTCCTATTTCAGGCGTTCGACAAGGGAAATTTAATATGCCTCGTTATTTGTAGGCCTTCCCTGCACTCATTTCTTTCTATGCAACACATGTTTTTTTGAACTATTCCAAAGCACAAATTGAAAAAAAGCTCATCCTAGATTATGATAACATGAGAACTCAATGCACATGAGTCACTTTTGCTCCATTTTTATCTTACAATAGCTGGAAAAAAAATAGCAGTAACATGATATTAGAAATAGGCATTAAGACTTTAGCATTAAACAACTAGTAGTGCCAATAATAAACAACGATACAAAAGAGAAAAACATACACTAAAATTATTAGTCATTCAGAAGTGGATCTAATGCTAGGGTAATATCATAATAAAATCACTTGAGAAAACATATAAAACTATAACAAACTACCATTACGATGGTTCTGGTTGTCTGTGTGCTCTCAACTACCCACTTATCAACTATGTTATTTCTCGATATCTAATTTCCCCAAATGTTGAACTTCTATATTTTCTTAATGATTGATTTGGTAATGGTGAATTCATCAATAGTTGACATGCTTCTTGTGGAAGTAAGCTGCCTATGAAGGAATTTAACTTTTCACAAATTGTCAAAGAATGGATTGTGTTGATATAATGAAAAACCGTTTAAACCATCTAGATATCAGAGTATTGGTTTTTGATCCATGTTTGTGAACAATGGCCTTCATATGTAAAACTTGTGTGAATATACCCTATCTTCCCAAACAATAATTTACATAATTAGGAACATGGAACTTATATATCTACTTCCTTTTTCTCAAAATAATAAATCTACATGCCACTGAGGTACATGCCACTTATATATCTACTTTCCTTTTTACAACTGTGATCTCACTGCTAATAGATATGTTGATTATGCTTCAACCAAGGCATCCAACATCTCTAGAAATTGATTTATGTAGGGGTTGGAAAATGATTTTCTAGGGCTCATGTAGCCGCTGGGAAATCAACCTCCAACGCCTACAACAATGCGGGAAAACAATGTATAGTTTGAGTGTGCGTGTATAGTTCAATTCACTTGTTGTAGTATAAATATTTAAGCTTGCCATCATATACGAGAAGGATAGCTTTAACATCAAAACATGCAAGTATAAATTTTGTAAAGATTCCAAAAAGGAAAATCTTGAAATATTTTTTAAACTAACAAAATTACTATATAGTAAATATGGCACAACTTGCACATCTCAAATTGTATGGTAGATGAAGGTAAAGTAATTTAATAAAATTAATGTACGTAAGTGAGAAAAGGATATCATTTGTATTTTAATAAAATTAATTTATTTCAGTTATGAGGTGATGAAGAACCACTGTAATGGTTGAGTTGAGAAGGAAAATTGATTTTTATATAAAAACTGAATTAATTTAATGAGGAGGTTTTTCTGTTTTTCAAACCAAGATCACCCTACATATTGGATAAATTTAATTCAATGAAAATATAATAAAATACTCTGCAACAGATGATAGCATTGATATCTATGATATAACTGTTAAAACAACCAAGCGAGGGGCAATAGATGTTAGCATTTTTTCATGTATAGGCTTATTGATAAGGATATATCTGGTCTTTGGTGGTTTATTGACACATCACCAACATAGCACGCTTTATGCCAATACTGTTGGTTTGAGCCTAATAATTTGTAAACGCATATAAGGGTCGAGAGAGGATTCTATGTGAGGAAACTTACTATATATCCCCATTGAATTAGCTGGGCTCATCGACATCCTTGGCTGTATCAAAATTCCCCAGCCAAAATGCGAACAGAAGAAGCCATAAAGCACTGTATTGAAAGTCCCCAGAAATAACGTGAATAACAAAAATTGGTCCTTCCCTACGCTCGTTGGGGTATACAAATTTCAATTCAATTTTGTTGTGTGACATGGTTTCAACTCAAAATTTGAAAAAAATTGAGTTAATGCAGGGGAGCTCTGGTGATGGGATGGAGTTTCAGGGGAAGGTAAAGGTGGGAGGGTAGGGAAGAGGGTGGAAGACATTGGTGGGGGCTCATAAACAAGCATGGACAAAAATGAATGGGAAAAGGTAATCGGGAAAAACGTTTGTGAGTCGGGTCGGAGCGGGGTGATCTGCCTGAAAGGGGAGGACCGGAGGTGTCAAATCACCTCCAGTTCGAGCCAATATTACCTTATTCCTTATAATAAGTACAAAACTTGTGGGTACACGCATCGCCTAATCCTAATCCTCCTTCTATGAAATATCTCACGCAAAAGGCACCACATTGCCAACATGTTGGTCCCTAATAACCTGATTGGCCATTGCTACTTGCCTCATAATAGCCCATGTTTATCCCATTGAAAGTGATCACCTATCCATAATTAATTAGGTGGATAAAAATATGTAGTATGGGTTTTTACACATTAAAAACCACTTTTATTAGGTTATTTTCATTAATTAATATACACACACAAGAATAGCCCATGAATTTATTATTTTATGTTATTCTCATATTTTTAACTATTAAAGTGAGAATAATTCAAAATATTTTCACTCACATTTTTCATTTCTATAGGAATAATTCAATAAATCATTTATTTATTGATTATTCCTTAACCCTTTAAACATTCTCGTAGAATCAATTAATTATTATATTGTTATATGTGAATTATTGATAACTTATTTTACCATTTCACCTAGAAGTAACTTAATAAACTTACCTTTTTATTAATTATTCCTTATCATTTTACCCATTTTTATTAATAAAATCAATAAATCATTTTTTAGTTAGTTATCGAAATAAAGTTATTGACCATTTATTTGACTTTTTCCTCTCAAAAATAATAATCAAACACTAAAATTGGTTAGATCTTGATTTGGTCCAACAAATATTTTTTTTTTAAATTTGACCACATCAAACCTAACTTATCATTTTATTATAAATAGATAGGTTTCCTTTGCTCACTTCACATGACCATTATCATTTTCAAAATTATGATCCTGTGGCATTTGAGTGTTCTCCATTAGAACCTTTCTATCCTTTCTTTTCTTTTGTGTCCGTGGTTCATCAAAACATTTGTAACAACCCTTTTTCTATAACATACGATGTATGTAAGCCCAATTGTGTAGTATATAAACAAATTGATGACTAGCTAAAGGTAAGGACATATAGATCCAAAATAATGAGGCAAGGGTCGCAGTATGCCTATTGGGGTGTTTGTGGTGTGTTTGTTATTTTCTTGTGTCGTTATGATAATAGGCCCATACAACCACATTGAATTTACTTAACCTCATCCTAATGAGTCACCAGCCAACACTAACAGATATTAAAGAAGATCAGATGGGGAAACATGGGTGGGGGAAGATGCTCGTTCTTGTTCCCTCCCTCTAGGATCAAGAGAGTGGAACATATTCCTTTGGAAGAAAAAACAATGACATGAGAAGGGTTAGAAAAAATACATGGGAAGTAGAGATTTAAAATAAAGTCGTAGAACATAGCACATGTCGAGTGAATCCTTGTGGAGAGAGAGAGAGCAAGGTGCTACTAGAGCTAAGTTGAGCGACAGAGCTATATTGGAACATTTGAGAGCCAGTACCTAGAAGCCTAGGGTGTTATTCATTGCATCTCTTTTATTTAGGCCAATGGACGGTGAGTCTAAGCCTGAATGGTCAAGGGGAAGCTTAGGATGCTTGAACTACTTGGTACTTGTAGTTGGTCGATGAAACAATTGATATGGAAATATGATCACTGTAATGCTTGTTAAAATAGTTATTAAAGTACCTGTTCAACGACTATAGACCCTTGTGGTGCTTCCTAATAAAGATAAACTATGAAACCAAATTTACAATAGCTTCAGCCACCTAGAGTTGAGCTATGGGCATTTAAATCTTGCATGAAGCCTTATGTTTTTGGCTGAAGGAGCAAGTGAGCCACACTGGTGCTTACTATTGGTGAGTAGTTGTTAAACCACTAGGATAGTGGATTCACTCTCCTATGTATGTGATTAAACCTTGGATGTCAATTCTCCTTAAAAAACATCCCCTCATAATTTCTATCTATCTCGACAGTGGTCAACTACAAGAAATATTGTAGTGTAACTGGGCTATGGTTGGGTGGAGGGTGGAAGTCCCTCCAATTTCCATCCATATTTAAACACTTAGATTTGTGTAAATTTCTTGTGTATACTATCTTATTGAAAATTCTAGTTATTTTTCATATGTGAATGATGCAATACTTTATGTGTGTTATAAATATAAATGATCTCCTGAGTTGTGAAGCTCATAGATATGGCCATGATTGAATGATGTCATGTGAATTCATGGTTTGTTATATGCATTGACTATGATATTTACTATCATTATCACGAAGAATATATAATCATGTGTTTATGGTTACTTCAATGCGCTCCGATAATATGTAAATGAATGCATAGTTATAGAATTTTTTGTTTGGGTTACTTTGTTTAAATTTGGAGGCTCAAACCTCACGACTTAGGCCACAACCCTAGTATGGGATTGCGTTAAGACTCTATGTTGTTTGGCTTAGGTGAGGAGGTTATCCTCCCATTTATAGATCTACTCAAGAAGTGCTATTTTTTGTATTGAAGGACATGCTACTGGCATAAGAAAGTGATAGATTCAAAATTCACACAAATTCCAGCGGGAAACATCGAGTGTGGGGTTGGTGGAACCATGCCCGAGTAGAAATATGTTGTATGTACAAGCTTTCGTTGTCAGCCATAGAAGGGCAATATATTTATACTAGAAAAATGTAATTTGATAATGAGTGAGATACCGAGTGGTGGGGCTAAGAGGTAACCGTGAGGGAATAATTTTTTTTACCGACCACCACTCACCTCTTATCGTTTAAGTCTTGGCATGATGCATCTTATATTAGCGCACCAATGGGTGTTAAATGACCACTTCAGGGTTCCATCATGGAACCTTACTTCCATTACCACTTGCCACCTATCGCTTCTTCACTTTTGGTTTAACATTGAACATTGTGAGCAGCGATGACCGCAAGCGACATGACATGGAGATAACTAGTGGGTCCCACTAATATGACCTTCCAGGGTTTCATGGAGGAAATGTGGGAACTACATGCGGCTAGTTTCCTCACGTGGACCGTTTTTAGTTGGACAAACTTTAAATGCGTTTAAATTATGATTTGGGGCTTGAATCAATGTAAAATTTCTTCAAAATATTTTTGCCAACTATTCATGAACTCTTTACAAGCATTAATAGGCTTTCAACTCAATTGTGATGACCCCATTGAATTTTTGTCTCAAATTTTTTTTGGAAGAAGTTGTTATTGTATAATAATTTTGATTTTTTAGTTGATGTAAATACCATAAATACTAACTTGTTTTTACAAAATATAGTGCTGGAAAACACACTATAACAATTTCTTGTTTATAAAATAAATTTCACGATAGAATTAAAACATGGTTGGCGTAATATTTCCATGAAAAATTCTTTGTAAATAATATTGTTGTTATTTTTCACAATATGCATACAAATCTAGATAATCGTATTCTTTTATTTCTTGATATTAGATTACTCCAAACTATTCTAATAGCTACTAATGTATGTGATTGCAGAAGCTACATTGGAATTATGACTTCACTTAATTTATTTTCAACTAGCATAGTGTACAATATGTTTAGTAGTAGATTAGTTACTCTAGTTTCAAAATGTTTATTTCTTAATATCTTTTTTTAAATATTAAGATAGAAATAATTTTGTTAACTTGTCAAAACAAATTTAGGATCATGATAAGGAGAAGATGAATCAACTAAGGATTTATATTTCCTTTTTCTAGATCTCAATTATCTTTATTTTGAATAATATTATTTATACATTGTTTAGTTAATATCATATTTTTATATTAATGATGAATTCAGCTATGATTCACAGTAAGTTTCTATCTTATTTGTCTACCTAAATTTTCTACTAATAAGAGATACTTGTTTGTTTAAGATCCCTCCAGAATAACTAGGTGCGGAAAGTAATACTTGTGGATGATAAGACACTTTAGTTCCAACCAATGGTTATTTCAGGCTTTCATCATCAAAATTTATCCATATTACCATAAGTAAAATAGGAGGAGAAAACTCTACTTAAAGAACCAAGAAAGTTGTCAACCCTTTATTTGAATATTTGGAAGTCGCTTGGGAAATTTTTGAGAGAAAAACATTCACTTTTAATCAATATTGTCATTTAGAATAATCTATTTTTGTTTTCACTATAGAAAGTGAAGATGAAATTTTTGAAGTTACACTCATGGATCTCTCTGATGATTGTTTCTTCAAGATGTTTCTCAAACCTTATTATTTTGAAAATTTTAATGATATGCCTTTATTCTTTTTAACTAATTGGAAATAAGAAGCATAACATATACAATATTTTGAATTTCAATGTATTAAAAGAGCACGAGGAAAAAAATATTCAATTAGTAGAAGAAGTTATTTTAGATGTACATGGTATTCAACATTTTTACACCGAAGGTGTTATATTGGAAGAATTCCACTAGACCATCGTCAACATTTTCATTTTCTACCGTTCATTCTGGGCACAGTTGTCATTGTTTTAAGTCGTTGATCTATGACATCCGCGTCACTCCCACTCCAGTTAGACAGATATTTCTGCCTCATTCTGTTACCGTTGCCGCGGATGCCGGATGGATGTTTCCATTTTGCAGGAGTGGCTTATCTATTATTAGCTCACCGCTTACACGATTAGAATGTGCATTCCTCTTTTTCTTGTGACGCCTGTGGAACATTCCTTATTTTCTGGTGACGTCTGTGCATCATTCCTCTTCCGCTCTGCATCCAAGAAAGCCAAGAACGGAATCAAGAAACAGCCCGAGAGAGGCCTCGGCGTTGCCGAGCTTGAGAAACGGAGGTTGCAGGAGGAAAGCAGGCAAGAACAGGCCGTTTCTTGCCTCGCTTACACCCATATGACTATCCCCTTGGATAGAACCTGCAGCGGCAGCTTTCTGCACCTGCAGGGAGTACGCCCAGCAAGAGCTTATATTGGCCTTGGCCTTTCTCCTAAGCTCACAACAACAGCTCGCCCAGTAGAACTTGGTGCTAAGACTAGCCCTTCGCCCACTATACTGCAAGGATGGGATCAGTTTCCTGCAACTAATTCCATGGCGTTGTTGCGGCCTCCTCAAGATGGCAATTCGAGTAACACATACCCCTCCTCGGCCTCTTCTCTTTTCCTTCTCAGTAAGGCAACACAGAGGGTTTTTGACGAGACGAGAACGTTAAAGGCGGGCATGGACATTTTTTTTGTTAAAGATCATGAGAAATTGGGTAGCTCCCCTAATGTAGTCAAATTATACACCAGTCCCATAGGTGGTGCGGGAGTTATCAAGAACGACAACAAAATGGTTTTCGTAGATCTTAATGCTATGGAGTCTGTTGACGATGATGCCTCCAGTCCCGCGCCATTAAGAGAACTGTAGTTTCTTCGATTCCAGGTGGGTTTTCATTCAATAATATAGTAAGTTTTATTAACGTTAAGAGCAATTAATTACCTGACCTAATCAATTGTCAAAAGCTGAAATGATATATTTATGAATCTGTTCATGGGAATCGATTCTCTGAACCTTGTTTTCATGACCGTCTGTAACCAGTTAGGGATTGAATGGAGGAAGGCGACTTCTTTTCATTTTCATTACTACGTTCTAGCGGTAGGAGAGATGATTTTCTTGGTTTTGGTCATGAAATTAACTCATTGATTGCAGAAGACTTCAGAGTGCATTCCTGCACTCCTAATTCAAATATATACACACAACAATTTAGAGTAATTCACTCCTAATTATATATACAGCAAGGAAACCAATGGGCTTTGACAAAATATGTATATATCCTTATAATATGCTCAATATGGCCATGTTGTATATACATCGTGCAAAACCTCATTTATATATTTGTTGTGTTTGCTCCAATTGAATAAAAGAATCCAGTGAACCTATGACCAACCTCTCTGCATTGCAGTGAAGTGTATCGTACACACAATATATGTACAAAAAGAAATCATTGTCTATAGTTGTTCATAAACATTGAATTCTATAACAGAACTTTAACAGAAAACGACCTCAAGAAGAATGTGAATGCATGTGATGTAGAATGGCAGCCAATCCATTGATGATAACAGCTCAGAGGAGCTCTCTTATTTCCAAAACAATACGTATCAAACAGCTTGGTGTCAACCAAACAAGGTACATTGTTTAGAAGCTGGCCGGTTTTAGTTATAACAGATATTGCATTACTGTTATTTCTGGAGTTGCACTGTTATCAAAACCAGTAATGTCTCAAATTTTTATTCAGGTTTTTATGGGAAATATTTAAAATGACTCTGGGAAACGAGTGGAGATGAATTGAAATTATTTTATTATTTAGAGTGAATTTTCCATTTGAAATTAGGAACTTGCCTGACATTTTTATTTTTAATTTACGATTTGATTTTTTAGGTGGAGCAAAGCCATATGCGAATCTATACATTTTAAAGTAAGGAGGAGGTTTATGGGATGTTCAATATACTTGAATTTAAAAAATATATATCACCAGAATGTTCAATATCCTTGGTCTGACACAAGTATAATCTTTTATAGCTATAAAAATTTAGTGAAAACCATATTAAAATTTTCACTGGTACTCTGTAATGAAAACCATTAAAATTTAGACTTTACTGTGTGAAAAGTGTAACTTCTAATGGAAATGAACAAATTTCATACTTTATGGTATTAATTTTAAGAGTTTAAGAATTTCGAATTAGTCTTATAAATTCCGTTAATGGTGGTGATTGGTTTTTTGTAATGGTGTGTAATTCTGGGAAGCATGGAGTACCTTCGAAATGGTGATTGGTTTTTTTTAATGATGAGCTGGAGCTGGAGCTGATTCTTTGGAGTGACGGGCTTTTGAATTGTATGCTTTTGGTTTGC
Organism: Pinus albicaulis; assembly: GCA_034641835.2. NCBI lineage: Eukaryota > Viridiplantae > Streptophyta > Pinopsida > Pinales > Pinaceae > Pinus > Pinus albicaulis. The sequence goes on along the minus strand of JAXQQM020067452.1, from coordinate 14,988 downwards.
ATTTTATTTCGTTTGTCCAGGTGGATTTGTTTTATCTCCACCTTTTTTGAATAGCCTTAGTTGTTCATATTTGTGATGCATTTCATATGGATATATGAATATGTGTAACTCCCCACACAGAAGAAAATTATTTAACAGAGTTATCAAAAATATGTATTCACCAAACAAAATCCCTCATTACGTGGCTTAAATTCCACAATTACTTGCTCCTATTTATCTAAACTCATAAACATATATTGGGGAGAGGATCTTTTCAGTTCTTCTATACCTTCGGTGTATTCTTGCACCTTTAGGGGCAACTTCTAGTTTATCTTATCTAAGAAAAAGTAGAGTTGATTTTGATAAAGTTGATGATGTTATTGTGTTCTCTAGATCAAAGCTTTTGAATGATGTATTAACAACTAATAATGATTTAGAAAAGTATATTTCTTTTGAGGAGACTCCTAGTAGAAAATCCCATCTTTTATTTACAGTTTATATCCTGATATTTTTAATGCTTTTGAGGTGGAGATAATTGTTGTTGGGAAAAATACTGAGAGGGGGGGGGTGAATCAGTATTTACTGCATACTCAAAGCTTTTCACTTTTTCATTCCTTAAAACCCATATGCTACTTTCCTGAAGCTGACTCGCGTATATACGCGGATACCCTTTATTAAACTCGCGTATACTCAGATATCTAATTATGTCATTAGTTCTTCACTTAAATCATTCCATCATTCAATCATCAGATGTTTAATAAACAGTAAACAAGTGAAGTAAGAACAGAGTAAACCATCACACAAAGCATCACACATGGACACCAGGATTTTTAGGTGGAAACCCAAGTCGGGAGAAAACCACCGCTGCAGTTGCTCAGCCTTCAATATTTTATTATAGAGAAAACATCTTACAACATATGTGCTGGCGCAGACTTGACCAGCACGCAGGCACCCACCTGCGCTCGTTTACCAGCCTCTCCTGGAAGGGAGCTACGACCCCCCGACTCGTTTACCAGCCTCTCCTGGAAGGGAGCTACGACCCCCCGATCTCGTTTACCAGCCTCACCTGGAAGGGAGCTACAACCCCCTGACTGAAGGCTACAACCTTCAGCACCACCTTGGACCACGTTTCATCTATTTTCACACTGGATCCAACAACTTCAATAGAACACCACTTGCAGGCCACATTTCATCATATTTTCAAACTGGACCCTTTCCATACTTTTAAGCACAAACATACATCATCAACAGATACATATCAACACAGATCAGATAGCAGAACAGATCATATATTTCATACCCCTTGCTTCAGCAAACCCTAGTTTGCATACGCGCTTTTACTTCACTGATGTCGCGTATATACGCGCTTCCGTCCACACAAACCAGCGTATACCTCAGTGTATATTTTATTGCGCATACGCGCTTTTACTTCAGAGAAGCCGCGTGTATACGCGCTTCCTCCGCGGCGAAGTAGCATATAGATCTTCAATGATTACAGAGCTGCATACTTCATCAGATCAGATGTTCAATTCAGATTTACCCTTTTCACTTCAGACAGATGTTCGCCTAGATGTTCGCCTCATCACATATCTAGGCCTTCCATAAGCAGATCTAGTAGATACAAGTGCATTTCAGATCTAGATCCCCTTCTTCATCATTGGTGCATCATACATTCAGATTTATCATCAAACCTTTACCCTTTCCATACAGATATACTTCACAGAGAAGTATTCATTCAAGCTCAGACCTCTTGCACCCACACTCATGATTTGCACAATGAATTTCTTCTCTTTATATAGGCTTATCGTTTTTCAATACCACGAGCCCCTCTTTTTTAATACCATGAGCCAAACCAATACCACGAGCCCCTTTTCGAATACCATGAGCCAAAATAATACCATGGTGGTTACCCTTGGTTTTTCACTTTTTGAGCGCTTTTGCCCATACGCGACTTGGAACGTTCCTTCCCGCGTGCATACGCAACTTCCATTAGAATTATCCGCGTATGCCTAGAGACATACTCTTTTTCATCATAGATTTAGCACAAGCTGAAATCCTTACTTCATTGCCTTCTGTAAACACTGTAGATACGTCAGATTTAGTTCATCAACCCATATTCTATCAAGCACAACTTCATCAAGTAAGTTTCCATCCTCTTCATCAAGAGGGTTGTCATTCAAGGACAACACTCAGCATCATATTGTCAACAGAGATCATATCATATCAGAATTACATCATTTACCAAGTCCATCAAGTCAAGAATAACTTCATCAGGTGGTTTTCCATCAAGGAAAACACATGTCAACAGTCGCATGTCTTCATCTTCATTCAGTGGGTTGCCATCAAGGACAACACTCTACATCATATTTCCAACAATCTCCCCCTTTGGACTTGATGGCAACCACGATGGTGTTTGGTTACCACAACAGATAGATACATTAAGAAAACAATGTCACCATGTCACTCTCTCCATTTGTGACACCATTCTTTCTCTTCATTCAAACACCATGTCACTCTCCCCCTTTGACATCAAGGGCAAAGGGCGGATCAAAAACCAACATACTCTCCTCCTTTTCTCCTCATGTGGAAGAAGCATTCTGCAGATCTGATGTATACTGAAGTGACCAAGCTCCCCCTGAGTTCATGCTGAATCTTCAAACATATTTTCCAAAGAAGTACATGACTCAAAGACTTTCCTATCACCAATGACTCATACTTACAACAAATATCCAACCAAGTGGATTTACATATGAGACTCAAGTACCCAACCAAGTGGGTTTACACATTGACAAGTCCTTACATGACTGAATATTACAATTTTACAACATGGGTCTCAACAAGACCTTTTCATCAAACTACAAATATAACTTTTAAGACCAACACCAGAAAGTCCTCAATAAATAGAACATATTTCAGAACCATCATAATGCCAACACTGCATTATAGTCGGCAAAGCTAATGCTCCCCCTGAATCTGTGCAACCAAGCAATCTTTCCAAATGACTAAGGCTCCCCCTTAGTTTGTGCATCCTGAAAACTTCCACCAACAAATCATCAAGGCATCTTCATCAAAACATTAGAAATAGAATTATGAGAACTGGAACACCACCAGAGATATCAAACAGTATCAGAGATACCAAACAACAATGCAGCTGTGGTGAAGAGAGCTGAACCAACCAAAAATTGCCAGCAACCAAACATACGCGGTTTTCTGTGCAGGAACTCGCGTATATACGCGACTGTGCTTCATGAAACCCGCGTATCCAATGCCATCTTCTAAATTTCAACCAGATCTGATTCTCAGAACAACATCTTCACACAAGTGTCAAACAATCATTCATGTGGTCCACCATCACCATGATCTTTAAGATTTAACATGAAGTAACATATGTAGGAAAAATATCTCTCAACCATAGTAACACACTCTGCATGATTTATTTCTGAATCAAATGACATCCAACTCATCCATGTGTGAGCACAAAAGATACTTATCAGCAACCAGGGCTCAAAAACTCATGATAATAAACCATGTACGAAGTCATCATCATTTGAGCATGAGTATCACAAAAACCAAAGAATAAGCAGTCATATTGCCAACAATGCAATCATTAGTATTCAACCTGCTTCTCCCCCTAAACCAGTGCTCTTCCTTAGCTTGTGCAATCTGAAGCACCTTCAACAGCAAGTCATCAACAACAATCTCTGCATGATCTGTCCTCATCTCTGAATTATAAGACTTTCATTTCAACAACGAATGCTCTTCATCATAAAGCAACCAGGCTTCATCCATAATCTTCAACACAAGAACCCATGTATCATTTAATTATCATGAGTATAACCAGAATGATGCTAACAGTGCAATCATCAGCAGTCAGACTGATGCTCCCCCTTGACCTCTGCTCCAGATCTTCAGCTATCAGATAAATTTTCTTATCATCTATGAATACACGGCTGTGTCAGCTGGAAATCGCGTATATACGCGACTTTGTTTCATAGAACCCGCGTATGGAAAGTGAAATATAGAAAATTTCACACCTTCGCCTCCTCCTGCAAATTTACCTTCTGTTCCTGTCTTTTCTTCACACTAGATGCACTATCAGAAATACATATAACCAGAATAATCAAATCAACCATGAGAGACATCATACATTGCTCCCCCTGTGACGATACATTACTAAATCTCATAATGTATCCCACATCATTCATGCAGTCAATCAGAGAAGTAAGCTTCAGAAGCGGATGACTGTAGTAGGGTCTGAATTCCCTACGTTTCTGATCGGTCCTCCTTCTTCTTCCAGATTTGTTTGAACTTTCTATTTGTGTGCTGGAAGTTATCCAATTTCTCATATCTGTTCAACATGCATTCCTTTTCTACATGTCCATACTTGTTACAAAAATAACATCTCATATGTCCAGAAAAATAAGCATAAGAATCATAATGAGTACTTCTAATCTTCCTCCTTTTGCAATCAACTGCTTTATGTCCATACATGTTACATGAGAAATAATATCCCCTGAAGAAACCAGAGTACCTTTCTGAATAGAATCTGTTTGATTGTGACTGAAGTGATCTGCTCTTGCAATTTGCTGCAACATGCCCATAATTATGACATTTAAAGCATTCAACGTTCTTGAATGAATTCCTTTGAGAATTCATGATTGTTGGTTGAGCTTTTGTCTCTTTCAACACTTCAGATTTTGCATTGATGTCCTTTGATTCTTTAGCACCTCCTTGTGAGCTAGATTCTCCTTTAACAGTTTCATGGAAACCAAGACCAAGTTTGATAGCAGGAGACCTTTGATTACTCAGAATGTTGTCCAAAATGTTAGTACTATCTTGAAACCTCAAAATTTTAACCTTTTCTTCTAATTTACCTTTGAGAATGTTTACCTCAACCTCCAAGGCTTGACATTGCTTTGTCATGCTTTCTTCTTTCCTTCTTCCATCTTCTACTTGATCCTTCAGATTTAGGATCTCTTCTTTCAACGAATTTTCGTTTTCTTCATATGTTTGTTCTAGCTCTTCATTCTTCTTATTTGATTTTTCCAGATCTTCTTTGAGAGATATGATTTCTGCTTCAAGGCCTTCCTTTTCAAATGATTGTAAAGGTTCCTCATATTTCTTACTTGATGCTTCTAGATCTGCCTGCAGAGAGATGATTGCAGCTTCAAGTCCTTCATTCTTCTTGCTTGATTTTTCAATATCAGCTTCTAGTTCTTTAATTCGATTGGATGCATAAGTATGAAACCTTTGATACTTGTCCACCTGTCCATTCAACATTTCAATTTGATCTTTCATTTGAGAGGTCATCTCTTTGTAAATAGAATCTTTCGTATCAATTTCCTTTTGTTGTTCTTCAACTTTGATCTTGATAGCTTCCACAACTTTACTATCTTCACTATTGTTTGCAAAAAGAAGAGTAGTACAAGTGGCCTTCTTCTTTTCCGTCTTTGCCATGAGTATTTGTAGAGCTTCGTCAGAAACTTCTGGATCCATACTGTCACTTTCACTATCATAATCTTTGCACATGCAATTAAGTAAGAGACAAGAACAATGATTAATACCTGGTTCATCTTCTTCAATTTTTGCTATACATGATTTCTGAGGTATCTCCTTGTTTCGAGTAGGATTCTTCTTTTGCTTCTTTGCCATGAGCACTTTCAGATCATGGTCAGAATCTTCTTCATCTTCAATGGACACTTCATCATCATCTTCTTTAGCATAATAACTCTTTCTCTTTTCAAATTTTTTCTCTTTACCATGCTTTTCTCTATAAGGACATTTAGCAGCATAGTGACCAACTTTTCCACACTCAAAACATTTGAAGGGAAGCTTACCTTTGAATCTTCCAGTACCTAGTTGGAGCTTTCTCACGAAATTTGCTTCTTCTTCATCGGATATATAGCTCGATTCTTTGACAACTTCCTTTTCCTTTCCTTTTGTAGATGCCTTAAAAGCAGCTTCTCTTATTTGAGAAGGACCTCCTTGTCTCATTTCAAAAGTAGTCAGAGTACCATGTAATTGAACAATAGTAAGAGTTTGCAGATCTTGCCTTTCTTCAATAGCTGAAACTTTAGAGTCAAATTTTGAAGTCAAGGATCTTAAGACCTTTTCCACCAGAGTAGTATCAGTTATGGTTTCACCCAAATTTCTCATTCGATTTACAATATCATCCAGATGAAGAAAGAAACCGGCAACACTCTCATCACTATGCATCTTCAAATTTTCATATTCAATTCTAAGAGTTTGGAGTTTTGCACTTTTTACCTTTGTGTCTCCTTCATAGCTTAGAATGATTTTGTCCCATATTTCTTTTGCTGAATGTAGCTGCATCACTTTAGCAAATTCTGATTCAGACATGCTTCCCAATAAGACATTCACTACTTTAGCATTGATTTCATACTTCTTTCTTTCAGCTGCATCAGTAGGAATACTTGTCGGATATTGATAACCTTCTTCCACGATTGCCCATACATCTGCACCAAGACTTTGCAGATATGATTTTGTTCGTACCTTCCAGAATATCAGATTGCTTCCATTGAATAGAGGTGGCTTTATAGAGATTACTCCTTCTTGACTTCCCATTGCGACGGATCTCCTTTAAGCGATCAAGCTTCTGCACAAGGACCTCCTCTGATACCAATTGTTGGGAAAAATACTGAGAGGGGGGGGGGGGGGGTGTGAATCAGTATTTACTGCATACTCAAAACTTTTCACTTTTTCATTTCTTAAAACCCATACGCTACTTTCCTGAGGCCGACTCGCGTATATACGCGGATACCCTTTATTAAACTCGCGTATACTCAGATATCTAATTATGTCATTAGTTCTTCACTTAAATCATTCCATCATTCAATCATCAGATGTTTAATAAACAATAAACATGTGCAGTAAGAACAGAGTAAACCATCACACATGAACACCAGGATTTTTAGGTGGAAACCCAAGTCGGGAGAAAACCACCGCTGCAGTTGCTCAGCCTTCAATATTTTATTATAGAGAAAACATCTTACAACATATGTGCTGGCGCAGACTTGACCAGCACGCAGGCACCCACCTGCGCTCGTTTACCAGCCTCTCCTGGAAGGGAGCTCCAACCCCCGGACTCGTTTACCAGCCTCTCCTGGAAGGGAGCTACGACCCCCCGATCTCGTTTACCAGCCTCACCTGGAAGGGAGCTACGACCCCCTGACTGAAGGCTACAACCCTCAGCACCACCTTGGACCACGTTTCATCAATTTTCACACTGGATCCAACAACTTCAATAGAACAACACTTGCAGGCCACGTTTCATCATATTTTCAGATTGGACCCTTTCCATACTTTTAAGCACAAACATACATCACCAACAGATACTTATCAACACAGATCAGATAGCAGAAACACAGCAGAACAGATCAGATATTTCATACCCTTTGCTTCAGCAAACCCTAGTTTGCATACGCGCTTTTACTTCACTGATGTCGCGTATATACGCACTTCCGTCCACACAAACCAGCGTATACCTCAGTGTATATTTTATTGCGCATACGCGCTTTCTCTTCGCTGAAGCCGCGTATATACGCGCTTCCTCCGCGGCTAAGTAGCGTATAGATCTTCAATCATTACAGAGCAGCATACTTCATCAGATCAGATATTCAGTTCAGATCTACCCTTTTGCTTCAGACAGATGTTCGCCTAGATGTTCGCCTCATCATAGATCTAGGCCTTCCATAAGCAGATCTAGTAGATACAAGTGCATTTCAGATCTAGATCCCCTTCTTCATCATTGGTGCATCATACATTCAGATTTATCATCAAACCTTTACCCTTTCCATACAGATATACTTCACAGAGAAGTATTCATTCAAGCTCAGACCTCTTGCACCCACACTCATGATTTGCACAATGAATTTCTTCTCTTTATATAGGCTTATCCTTTTTCAATACCACGGGCCCCTCTTTTTTAATACCATGAGCCAAACCAATACCACGAGCCTTCAATACCATGAGCCCCTTTTCCAATACCATGAGCCAAAATAATACCATGGTGGTTACCCCTGGTTTTGCACTTTTTGAGCGCTTTTGCCCATACGCGACTTGGAACGTTCCTTCCCGCGTGCATACGCGAGTTCCCTTAGACATATCCGCGTATGCCTAGAGACATACTCTTTTTCATCATAGATTTAGCACAAGATAAAATCCTTACTTCATTGCCTTCTGTAAACACTGTAGATACATCATATTTAGTTCATCAACCCATATTCTATCAAGCACAACTTCATCAAGTAAGTTTCCATCCTCTTCATCAAGAGGGTTGTCATTCAAGGACAACACTCAGCATCATATTGTCAACATACATCATATCATATCAGAATTACATCATTTACCAAGTCCATCAAGTCAAGAATAACTTCATCAGGTGGTTTTCCATCAAGGACAACACATGTCAACAGTCGCATGTCTTCATCTTCATTCAGTGGGTTGCCATCAAGGACAACACTCTGCATCATATTTCCAACAATTGTACCAAATATTCTTATCAGGAGTTAATCGTTAGTGATATACAATTTGCAAACGATAAAGATTAAATGGGGTTTTGGAATCGTTTCGACTCCTTTTACTTGGAATATTAACTGTAAGATAATAAGGAACTTTGGTGTTGTGTCAATTTCTTATTTTCTTATTTCGGAAATAAATGAAATTCTTGATAAGTGATGTATTAAGATAAATATGAATTAACATCAAGATGATTTTAGGGAAGTTTACTTTACCTTTTCATTTTGTTAGTTATTTATCATCTTGCTTATAATTACATTCCTTAAATATTTTTGTTTAAGTCCTATCTTTGACTTTTCATTAGGAATTAAGAATGATAAGGATTTAGTTTTGGAATGTTTAGCATGGTTGTTTTCTAAGATTGTGAAACAAGAATTATTTTAAGAGAAAAAACTGATGTAAGAAGATTGATGAAGTTCCTCACATTGATATTATAAATCTACATTTAGCTTGAAATTTGTCATTAGGATTGATCAATTTTTTTATTTTAGATTCATTTGTCTTATTTAATTTTAATAAAAATCTCTAAATATCTCAACATCTCCCAAATTGATGAAATAACTTTTATCTATATCAATCTTAATTTAGAGAAAACAAAGTAATTGAAATTTCTAATAGGGGCAAGAGTTCAAAATTACAATTCATCATATCTTCAAAATCCAATTGGTCCTTACTATTTTGATTTAAGATATTAGCTTACACATTTTTTTCCTTGATTGGGATGTTGGTATATTTGGAGGTTTATTTTATTGGTTTTGGTCACAATTCTTGGTTTCATGATAGCCATTTGTTTGATTTTTCTTCAAACCTCAATAAAAGGTCTCATAAACCGAATCTATCATATTATGATTTCTTCAATATCTTCCTTTATATGACTAAGTATGCTTTGGTCCTAATTTTGGCAAAGATAAGTAACACATTTTATTTTGTTTCACTTTTTTATTTTTTTTCATGTTTTAATTTTATTGTGTTTTCATTTTTCATGTGGATAAACTTTTCAAGGCTACACAAGTAAGATCTGTAATTTTTTTATGGGGTTTTATCTATTTAAAAACATCTACATTAGGTTTCAGTCCTTTTGCATTGATTAATTACTATGGAGGACCACTAAGACATATTTCAATTAGTAATAGTTTCTCTTTAAGTAGAAGAACAATATTTCTTTGAATCCAACCCCTCATCCTACCACATTAAGAAATTTTTCTATATTCATAGTTTACGTTAATACTTTGGGGTTAAACTTTTAAAAGTGTTTCACCCATTCCTTAAAACAAAATAATCTCTTATATAATCATGCTCTCTTCACCCAATTGCATATTGAAATTTTCTAATATTAAATCTAAAGCGTCAAATTAATATAAGGGAGTTGAAACCACTACAAAGTCTGGGGAATATTAGTCAACTCGTTGGGGCTATGAATGCTCACTAGCAGCGGCGCCATGCTTTTATAGGAATGAGACACCTTTGTCAGGGCTATGGCTCCTCACAAAAAGAGAAGCGATGTCAGAAAAAAAGTGATAGAATATGTACCTAATAGATGTTTACTTATCATAAAAATCCATAGTCGTACCTTTTCTATTCAATAATAGGAAAATATTATAAATTGGATTTTCATATTTTGGATTCATTGCTTAAAGATTAAGTATATATTATGTACTCAAAATTTTTGAATTTATACTATAAATTTGTCCTATGTGGGACCAATGAAATATTGTACAACGTTTATGAATTTTGTGAAATATATTATGTGATTTTTAATAAACGTAACCCCCATGACACTGATCATAGCAATAACTACGTCACCCAATGCATTTCCATTTGTTGAGCTCTCATGATGCATAGTGGTCTTTCCTATTGATCAATGTTTAGAATTCAATTTAATTTTGTCTCTACAATATGTACTATACCAGGTCAAGTGCATATATACTAACTGTAGATGCGTAAATCTACCAGCAACATCTATAATGACTGTAGGTGCACTAATATTCCCTAACACAATCATCACTCTTCTTATTTGGGCACTCATAATTTTGATTTCTTTAGATTGAACTAGGGATTTTCTCACCTCCTTGGTTCAATGCATTTCTATATCATGTAATTGCACTTTCCTTTATTTTTCTAGATATTTATTCCTTTGATACATAGTTTATCGACCTTATAATGGTTTGATCCATTACCAACCTAATCGTAGGTCATGCCTCCTTTGATGCGATAGAACTCAAGCTTTTACAACTTATTTTTTTATTCTCGAGGTCTATGCGATGTCTATCTTCGTCGCAATTTTCTACAAATCTTTGCGATGAATCAACTCAGTACTTTATCCTTGTGGAGGGGGTGTTTCTTTACCAGTGCATTCTCTACTTGATAAATTGAAATGCCATTCATGATCATAGGGAAACTTCTATTCAAGTGTTGACACTGTCAATAATTTATTACAGTGTCAATGAGGAAATATGTGATTATCACATCTATTCTTTACATAGGAAATCCATGGGGGCTTCACTCAATGAACCTCTGACATATCATGTGCATTTGTGGCATACTAAAAAATACCCTTAATTTTACTACATAATGGAAAATACCTCTAAAAATCAGATTATTTAACCCTTTGCTAATACAAACCCAATACGCCTTCCCAATTTAAAAAATTCCTCCTTTCACTAGATATTATAGGCATCCATTTTTTCATTCTTAGTTTTTATACCCCTTTATATTTTTACATTAACTTTGACCTCCATTTTTTATACATTCCAATATAAAAACCTTTTACCGCCTATTATATGCTCAGTATATTATGTCATTTTTTCCTCAATATAAATCCCCCAATATGAACACATGTGGTATTGTATATCTCCCACAATGAAGCCTTCGTGAGTAAATCACCCTTCAAACTTAAGTTTCAAAAAAAAGTAGTGAAGCTTTGCATCCTGATAATAGAAAATTACCTCGTAGACTGTGCGATGCTATTAACCTTTTCCCATAAATATTTAATTCATGTTCAATCACTTTATCTGGTTTCCTTTTTGCGAAGATATTTACATTGTATTTGATATGTAAAGACCATCATGCAACCAAACTTGCATCATGTATGTTAAAACTTGATTTATGTAACTTATACTTCCTGCAACACCTGAATATACACAAGAAAATGAATTGTAGAAGAATTGTTCCACACTCTATTGTCTATGTGACCACTTCCCTAGTCTGTTACAAAATATCATTTCCCTTTCAAAAATAATAATCACACTCACCCAAACTCACCAACATGAGTATAAAAAAAAATGAATATATTTATGAATATTGAAATACTTGAATAATGTATATGCACAGGGGATTATAAAAATTGATTGAACAAAAAATTTCCTTTAACCACACAATAATATTTACAAGATGCTAGATTTGTCCCTTCTTTCCTAGGTGACTCTATTACACCAAACACTATATATCCCTTCACCTTTCCTCATTACAAATTTTATAGTAAATATTTTGAACTAATTTGGTTCACATCCACAAATTTCTCATTAAATATAACTATTCTATATCTCCTACATCCACTTTTTCCTTAAGAGATCTAACCACCCTATAATCTCTCTAATTTTCCAAATATTCACAAATTTTCTCCTAATTATAATATTTATCACTTATATACATTTTATAATAAAACATAGAAAAATATATTTAATTAAATAATTAGTGAACCAACTCAATTCATAGTCTCCTAAACATGTGACTTTAACCCTTTCAACTAATGTTTGGATACCAAATTTTATATTGTAACTTGCCACTTGCTAAATTGACATGTTGTTGATCTAGAGTGGTCTGTCATTGTCCTCGTTCCAAACTTTTCTTTTCCTTTGTGCATCCTCATTGTTCCAGATGTCATCATTTACTGTTTTTCCACAACTATAGTATCTACTGCTATATATCCATTCAAAAAAAAATTCCCTTATTCGGCTATTAATTGTTGATTCCCTGGATTTAACCCATTATTTTTTTACAAAACAATTGAAACTTCCACAAGTAACATTTCAAATTATGTTTGATATTCCCTATATCTTCCATAATTACAATTTATTGGTTCAATTTATTTACTCTTTTTCCTCAGGTACAACAATCCATACATTTGTGGTTTGTTAATTTATCATAACATATACCCGCTCTATTTCTACAATTCCAACTGGTATTCTTCCACTTGTGAAAAGAAAAAAAATAAAAACAATTCTCCATATGTTTTTCTTCCACCGTAGTGTGGTCAATCACATCACTTATTCTATGAATTTTTTCATCTTGACTACATGTTGCAAGATTGCATATTTGGTAATTTTGCTCTTGTTCAACAACATCAAGTGTGAAGGATGTAGGAATTATCATTTCTTCTTTCCAATCTTCATTTTCTTTGTTCAACATGAATAACTGGTTGCTTTAATTTCCAAGGATTTTGTGATTTTTTTCATCTGTAAATATTAATATTCCTCCAAAAATATTTTGTGAAGTATATTTAATATCTAAAAATAAAAAAATTATGGTCAAATTATATCTTACATTAATGCCTTCTTGCAAAATATTTTGATGTTTATGTTGTTGGTATGCATAAGACATAATGAATTTGTCGGATCCATCCACTATTGTCTTCTTTTCCAAGTTACATTGGGAATCAACCTTGAGTTATTTTCAAACCAATCGTTTTCTGCATGTTTCTTTTGACTCTCCTTAATTTCTCTTCTTTTTTATTTTAACAATTTTAGTTGGCTTCTGCAAATTTTATTAGATAAATCCTCTTGCTAGCTGAAAAAGAAATATCCTTACATTGACTAGTTGTTTTTTAAACTCAGACAACTTTAAAGGTTGAGACTCCATCCTGGTTTCTTAGAAAGGAACTTCCTTTTGATTCTTATTATTGTCCTTAAAGACAATATTTCGTCAATCTTTTATTAACATAAATCCATATTTTAATAGAATGGAATCTATTGCAAATAAACCCACGATCTTGATATCTTTAGTATTACCTTTAATTTGTTATAGCACTTCTTCCAGCAGTTCTTTTCCCTCATTGCAATCCTCAATCACTCCCTCTAAACATTGTCTTTTTCCTTTAGTCCTAATTTCTTCAGTTTCCAATGCATCTTGCTTCTTTTTTAGATCATTTTCAACAAATGTGCAGTGAACTTTTTCTTCATCTCCTGCAATTTTTTTGCCATGTTGAATGTCATCATTGTTCAATAGAATAAATTCTTGTCTCGAGTACCTTTTCTCATTTCCTTTCAAAGAAATTCCTTGTCCACTTTCTTTTCTTTATAACTGTCTCTATGAGCCAGTATCCCTTGCTCTTGCAAAGAAGATATTTTATTACCTTCTGATCCTTGGTCCTTCACAAATTCTTCTAAAATTTCTAAAATATTTGAACCTGAGTTTCTCTGATGAAATATTCCTTTATTATCTCCAATATGCAAATAATACATTTTCTCCTTTCCCAATATCTAAATGTTTCTAACTCCAAAATTAACTAAGTACACCTTTAACAAAAGAAAATGGAACCAATTTAATATACGTGTAAGGTTCTTCTTACAAAATTATAGAGTTCCACCCAAAATTATTTCATAACTTCTCCCTTTCGTGACAATTCTCTAAATGTGTTCATCTTCAAGATTTGTTAACTTTTGTTGTCCTTTACAAGCAAAGTTATGCTTTGGTTAAATTTTTTCTTTTCCAACCATCTCTGACATATGTACTGCTTCATTTTTGGTACTCCAATTACACATTTACACAAATAGATTGACTTAAAATCATGACACCCTTTGGCATTTGTAGATGACTCTAGCACCCATCTCATCATCCCATCATCTTATTCTCCAAGAATTGGTCCTTCCGTTGGTTTACATATGGATTTTTTCCTCTCATACTCAACTTCTCTGAGTGTTTCTTCTTTCTATACTCTCTGCATTACTTTTTCAACAAACAATTCTTTGACATACCACTTAAAATTTTTCCCCATATAAAATCCCTTTTTCAATTCTTCTATGATGGTGCTCGTTCTCTTTTGTAACCATCTATTTAGGTAGTTTATTTTTTCCTTTATATCAACCATATCCTAGTCATATTCGTCATCGTTCATCCTCTTTCTGGTGCCTTCTATTCTATCATTTTTTTTTTAATGTTGTGGCTTCCTTCTAAACCCTTTCTTTGATTGTCCACAACATCTTAATCTTCTTTCCTGTGAGCTCCTCCATGCCCACTCATGTGCTACAAACAAGCATTTCATCTTCAATAGCTTCTATGAATACCTCACCATGATTCTTCTGAGCTCACACCTATTGGTATTACCACTTATTCTCTTAGAAACTTCTAATAACTACTTACTCTTTTTTGCATTCCTTAATCCGCTCACAATCATTTTCATTCTCCCTTTAGGAACTTTCACTATTCCTTTTTCTTTATGTTGGAAATTTATGAATATTTCGAACAAAACATAGG